>CAMPDV010001279.1:0-127551 GCA_946699065.1 Loxodes magnus
CTTTATGGTCAAAAGCACCAACACAAATTTCCAACAAGGCAAATCAACAATAGCCAAGCCAATTATAAAGTAAAAACTTTTCAAAACAAAGTAACGTTTCATAGAAGCTTGACTAATTAAAGTCATTACCAATCATTTTAAGGCAGAGGATACGGTAGTATTTTACAGTGCTAGGAAGGTGAAGATAGAGCAAATAATTAAGTAGAAGAAAACTTAATTAAAAGCTAGAAATTTAAATTTGGGAATGCTAAGATTAAAAGAAAACTTTCTAGTTCATTAGCATGATAAGAGAAGATAAATGCATTCAATATGAAAACTTTCTATCTCCATATGTATTTGAGGAGATAAAAAGTGGTGAGTATATAATTTAAAAGTTACAAAGTTAGTATTCTGAGAGTGGTGTAATATAAAATTAATTTTAAGCAGTTTCAGTCTTAGAAAGGTTGTGCAATATAAGGAAAAAAATGTTCTTTAGAATATCAATTAGGAAAATAGAAACTTAAAAGAGAGCAAATTAACGCTAGCAGAAGGGTTATAATACTTAGAGCAAGCTGAAGAAGAGAAAAAATCCAGAATATGATAAAAGCAAAGAAGCTTCTGAAAAAAATGAGGAAAGAGAGAAATCTGAAGATTTTGAAAATATCGAAGGGAAAGAACTGAAGATATTGAAAATACTGAAAATATCGAAAATAAGTAAGAACTGAAGAACTGTAAAACAATGAAGGCAGAAAAAAAATATGAAGTAAATCAAAATAATATAGGTAGAGAAATAATTGAAGAAACTGAACAAATCAAAAATATCGAAGGTAAGCAAATAACTGAAGTAATTGAAAATAGTGCAGGTAGATAAAAAATTGAGAAAACTGAAAATAATGAAGATCGGGAAAAATCTGAAGAAAATGAAAATAATGTAAGTATTTAAGCTCAAGACTAGAATTCATTGCAATTCATCGAAGAAAAAAATAGTTAAGATGAAGTTTTGAAAAAGATGAGTTATAAGTTTCAATCAGTGAAAAACCTTGTACAAACAAAATAAATACCCAAGGCTTATTTAACAAAAATGGATTTCTAATTTATATGAAGATAAAGAAACAGACATAAGATATTCAATCTTCTTTTAGAACTCAAAAGAAAAAGGTCATTATGGATAGAAGTGAGCTAATCAGCAAATTCCTCTGCAACGTAGAATTTTCAGATTAGCAGATAGATTTTATGAAATACAACAGTCACATTATTTATAAGAATTCTCACAAGATAAACGACAAAACCTGAAGTTCCTAGTCTATTATCAGAAACATTTGTATAAGATCAATCAACAAAAAATTTGGATAGTAATACTGTATGAATAAGATCTTATGCTGTATTTACAAAGAGCTTATGAGGGTAGTGGAAAAAGCTAGAAGAACATTTACGGTTACGCAGTAAGAATGTTAGAGTATACAAAAATATTCAAATATAAAGGATCCATGTGCTGATATTTTTAGCAAGTTATATTAATTTATTATTTACACATATTGAATGAAATTAAGACGTAGCATTTTTAAAATTGGTGTTAGCATATTAAAGTCTACTAATTAGTCTCTTTAATTCTAAGCATAATTAAGTAGTCAAATATACCTTAAATTAATAAATTGAAGTTTCAAGTATATTTTAAATAAGAAGATAGAAGTATTACAAATTAATTATTAAGATACACAGTTTAAGTAATTAAGTACTTACTCTGATAATCTATATTTAATTCAAATTCTCTATAAGATTTAATATTAAGATGGTAAGGATAGGTTTAAATAGACCATATCGTTTAACTATAGAATCAATTAAAATTAATTTAAATCTAAATGCTTTAATAATCCAAGTCTCTTCTAGTGTTGCTGCTTATGAGAGTAGCTTTTAGAATTACTTTCTCACTCATATGCATTAGTAGGGTTAAAGGACGGATTTTTAGATGTTTTCCCCTTCCGATTAATTATTTCGATTTTTTTCCTACCTAGAACATTTTCAGCATAGCTTTGTATTTTTTTAAATTCTAATGTTCTAATATAAACTAGAGAATGTCTTCATTTTCTACTTGGAGTACTATCAAGATTTAAGACTAGTCAAAAATGTTTTTCCGTGTTTACGCTTCACAGAAAAATTACAAATATTCTTAGCTTTATATTTTTGCTACTACTGAAAATTAACTCGTTTTCCATCTTCTTTAGAGCTTGACTGAATAATAATTATCACTTCTAACATTGGATTTTTAATACTGATAATCTTCAATCCCTATATTATAATTGCATTCCTCAACTTAATTAGCAGCTGACTGATCTATCAAATCTTTCCTTCGTTTAAATTACCTTTTCAATCCCAATACTCTTTTCCTTACCTAGAAATGCTTTAGCTTTTTAGCCTAAAATTGAGTCCCTAACTCTTTAATGTATTTTAAAACTAAATTTTCTGAATATTTTGCATTTTATTTGGCTTTAAAATTGTAAGATGAAGTAAAATAAAAGAAGTGATTAAGGTAGATTACATCTAAAGCATTTAGTTAAAGTTAAAGAATTAAAGTGATTTAGCTAATATAGTTAATATAAAAAATAATGTTAAATGAAAGGAAAAGTTTAGCTCTTTATAAATAATAAGGCACTCTAGTTTTAATGTTGTAAGTTTGTTTTTTGGTATTCTAAGGTTATAAGTGTAGCTTAATTGTATTTTAAGTATTAGTTATGTGAACTATAAATAATTAAGTTTTAAGTTGTAGATTCTATTATTAAATCTTATATCCAAAATAAAGACTCTATTTAAATACTTGAGGTAAATAAATTTACCATAGTTTGCTATATTAGTGATTATATCTATATTTCTTTTATTCATTTATTCTAGCTGTGTATCAAGCTAGTAGTTTGCTTGTATTATTTTAAAATATTTTGTATCTTTCTACTATTTTAAGATAATTTTCAGCTAATGTAGTTAATTCTTTTAGTGGAAATATTGCTTAATAATAAAAATAAATAGAATGCTAATAAATATATAGTAATAGTATAAGATACCTATGATTAAGATTAACTTAAGAAAGGAATAATTAATTTATTAGTTACTTTTAAAATACTAAGCTTCTTAATATTAGTTATATAGCCTTAGTTTAATTACTTATATAACCTTACTAATGCTATTATTTTTAACTTTCTATTATCATTTCCTTTATTTAGTTTATAATACTTTATTATTTTACCTATACACCCTTATAATTCAAACCATTCATATCTATATATTAGTTAGTGCTTCTTAGTAATATACTTTATATTTTAAACAATGCTAAGGGTAATCATTTAAATATACTTAACTTCAACACTTCTATTATGTCATTTTAATTCATCTCTCTGCAAAATTCAAACGCTAGTTTTATAATCTCCTAATTTACCTTAAGATAGCTTACATAGTTTGTCAAATCGATCTTAAAAATCCCTCAGGTCCTTTCTATCAATACATGCTAACAAAATTTTATTAGAAGAAATAAAAATTGGCTTTCTAGGTTTATTTTTAGATGCTTTTATTTGAGTCTTATTTCCTAAATTTTTTCTTATTCTATACATTAAAGATCTTCCTCTAAATTCTATTTTTTTACTTTCCATTTATTTAATTTAAGACTTTAGCTCATTTTATGGTCTAAAATTATCTTACTTCGTTATTTTTGCCACTTTTGTAATTATTCAATGAGGCATTTCTTTTGTTTTACAAAGATTTTTCTGAATTCTCAAATTCAGAATTCAAATTGATTATAATATTTCCTATTTGTTTATTTTATACTTCTTAGATTTTATTTTTAGCAGGTATTTTTTGTAGTTTTTTACTCTTATTCTGCCTAATTAATCCCTTTTCTTTTTCAAATAAGAATAATTTCCAATATCTTCAGTAAGTCTTAAAGTCTTAAGATTTTATTTTTGATGTCTATAAATTTCTTTTTGATTTATGACTTAAAATTTCTTATTTGCAAATTATAATTGTTATTCTTATTTACTTGCTAAGTCTCAAATCCTTATTTTGGGATAGTTTTTCAGTCATTTTAGATGGAGTTAAGATTTTAGTGAAGTTTAGAAGGTATTAAAACTTTGATTGTCCCCAGTTAAGTGTTTTATTAGTTTAATTTAAATGAAATAGGAAGGTTTCTTTTATTTAATAAAGATTTATATTAAATTAAAGATATTCAATTAATATATTAATAGAAATACTTTCAGCTAAGAAATCTTCTACTATTATTATTCTCCTTTTTCTTAAAATTATACTAATTCCCTTTATCTAAACTTGAGTCTTATTATTATTATTTTAATCCACTTCTTATTTTTAAATAAGATGATACTATCATTTTGCTCTAAGGCTTTATAGCTATAAGATTAAAATTTAAATATTATTAAAAGATAATCAAGCAAACTAATGTTCTTATTCTAAATAATTCTATGAATGTTAAAGGTATTAGATAAATCAAGTTCACTTTAAGGCTTAAATCAATATTTCATATCTATAAATTGTTCCTTTTTCCACTTCTTTTTCCTTTTAGTTATTTTTGCTTTTTGAAATTCTTGATGTTCCAGCCTATGGAGAATTAACTTCTATAAAATCCCTTAATTTAAATTACAACTTTCAGCTAATCTCTTTAATTAACTTCAATACTTTTAAACATCTTATTTGGAATCTTCTTTTTTGCTTAAAAATTATCTCTTTAAATTAAGTCCTATTATTTTTAAGAATCGTTATCTCAGCATGTTACCATTTAAGAATTTTGTTTTGAGCTTGAAATTAAAACCTTTAGTTGTATTATTATTAGGTTATAATAATACATATTTATTAAAGTGTTCTTATCTTAGTGTTAATTTGTTACTTCTAATGTTTATATTATTCTATTAAGAATTAAATATGTTCCTAAATCTTACAAGCTAAGAGTTCACAACTTGCTTATGATTAGTATCATAAAATAGAAGGTTTAGGTGATTGTATAACTAATCTATAATAAGAGTTAGTCTCTACAGCTAATAGAATGGCTTAGTAATTTTTATTAAGTTGATAATGATTTACTTGGTTCAATAAACTAAGGATTAGCTTTTTTTCCTCTTTTAATTAATTTAAAAATTAATAAAATGTAAGTGTTTATTTATTAAAATAGAGCCAAGAAAAGAGTTCATAGTAACCCTTCATTACAGTGAAGTCTTAAATTATTAAAAAATTAATAAAGTAATTTAAGCTTTTTAAGTAAGCAAACATAGATAGTCCTATATTTATAAAAGAATTTTAACCTAAATATTTACCTATACAACTTAACATTCCTATAGAAATATCTCATTGGAGCTTAGATGAGAAGTAAAACTTATAAAAGACGGAACTGTAATAATATGAAAGACAATCTATATTGCACTAGGTATAAATAATAAAAGAGTAAGTATTTGTAAATTTAGAAAAGAAAGAAGCATAAAGCTAATTTAAATCTTAATTGGTAAGATAATAAGACTAATTAGTTCATCAATTGAAGAAACTTTTAATAAACAAAGTAAAAATTTATAATAAATCAGAGGAAGCTGAATTATTAAAGAAATTTAAGAAAATAAGCTAATACCTATAGGTACTAAATTTGATAATAGCCTGTTTATATAAATTAGTAGTGATCCGTAAATATTAATATCCTAAGATCTATTCTTAGATATTATACTTCTCAGCTGATGGAATTTTTTAATGCAAGAATTATAAAGTTAAGAAAAAGAAGAGCTATGAAAATGTACAAATTTAATTGAGAAACACTTAAGAAATAAAAAAATATGCAATTAATTTTGTTAGAATAAATAAAGGTAAAAAATTAATATTTAGGTTTGAAAAAACTCTAAAGGCTTAAATAAACCAAAACACGCACTTAAAATTATCATAACTTCTTCATAAATCGCAATTAGAGAATTAATTCTTGTTCTTTTATGCTTTATGCGAATTTCTACAGTGATATAACGAATGTAAGTTCTACTAATTTGAAACTTGTATTGGTTGAATTTATGGTTATTAAACCTTTTTTGCAGTTTTATTTTCATATCTATGTTTATATTCAGCATGCATTATATTAATTTTTTTATTTTAGCGCTGATATGTAGCAGAAAAATTAGACAAATAACTTGATCAATAGATTTATGCCTTCTTTTAATTTGATAGCAACTTAATTTCTTTCTAAATTATTCTTTTCATTATTATTTTTCCTCTCATGTAATCTTTTGTTTTATTGTATTTATATTTCCTAAAATTTATTTATGCAATAGCTATTTCATACAATTTTTCAGCTTTTGAAGGTAATTTTAATCAGAATTGCAATCTCAATTTGCAGCTTTAACTTAAATATTTTTACTTAGTTATAAATTTTCTAGGTGTAATTTATTTTGGTTGATTTAATGAAGTTCTTATCTTATTAGATTATAGATTTTAGATTTTCATTTAGCTTTTAATCATATTAATCTAGTTAGCTCTTTAATAATCAACTACCTTCAATTTTATTAACAGCAACACCTAGCATTATTAAAAATGAGATCCTTAATTTTATATACTAAAATAGCTTATAAATAGAATAAATTGTTAGTCTTAGTTAAAGAGATGTAAAGTAAGTTAAAGCTAAAGGCTTAATATTAACAGAGATACTAAAACTAGTAATTTTATAAGGTTTAATCCATACCTATTATATAAGCTAGCCTGCTTTTAGTTGCTAGAGACTTAATTTTAGTTTGAAATAGATTGATTAAAATAATTAGAAACTTAATTTTAGTTTATTTATAATGCTAATTTATGTGAGTATCTGAGTAGTAGAAATTAGATAATACAATCTAATACAATTTAAATAAAGATTAGTGCTTTAAATAAGATATCATTTTAGCTTATGCTTGCCTTTTAATTAAGCATAATATATATAATTAATTATTTTAAACATTTTTTACGCTAAATTTGACTTCTTAATTCATTTTCACTATCCGTTAATCTTTTTTTACTTATCTTAGATTATATTCAACTTTTCTCTAAAATTCCTCTTGCTAAGTTTCTATTTTCTTAGTTTAGTTAATATATTATATAATAACGTATGTTAATTTGATTCCAAATAAATATTAGGCAATTACTTTTTAATATGATAAAATAATTTAAATGTATCCTTTTCTTGCTTTTTTGTAATATTAGTTGAATGTAATATTTTACTATAAAGTCTATTTATTAGCTAGTTTTACTTATTGATTACGTATTGAGTATTAATTTTTGTAACTGCCTTATATTATGTGTATTAGTTAAAAGTTTGGTAGATATATTAGTTCTAAGCTGGTATTGAATGTTGTACAATTAAGATTTACATGTTTCTCTTTGTTTGATATATTATTCTAATGTACTTATGATATGAGTTTGATGTTGTACTGCAGTATATTAGAATTTTGTAATAGATGATGTACTATAAAGGATAATAGGTGATTAGGAATAATTTGATATAGAAGTATAGTAATAATTGTACGCACTCTTTAAATTTTTCATTTTCTTGATTATCCTGAATAAAAAAATTTTCAGTTGCGTTTCTTTTATATATTCTAAGGAATATAAAAATAATTTTCTTTATTTTCCAACTTTGCAATATCTTAGACTTGAGATTGCTGATCCATTTACAACACTATGCAATGGCATAAATTTAAATCCCAAAATTACAACAAAATTCATACTTTAGTCTCTTAAAAGCATTATCAACCTAATCCTTTTAAATTCTTTCTCCTTAACTTCCCTTTTCTTCATTTAGATCATATTACCCTATTTTGGTTTTCCTAATATTTCTAAGCTAAAATAAATTTTAAATATTGACCGCAATAAAAAGCATTAAAGCTAAACTTTATTTTTAAAATAGTTTAATGATACTTATTAACAAATGTCTTGAAAATCAAAACTTAGAATGAAATATATCGTATATTTCAAGCTATAAAGTATCTTAATAGTTTATTAAGATACTTAGATAAGAAGTATTATAAAGAATTAAGCTATCTTTAATTAAAGATACTCAGTCTAGTAATCTTAATAATTTATTAGTTTAATTAGTAATGCTCTAGGATTGAAATAATTAATTAAATACTTTAATGGATTTATTAACTTTGAGTCTTGTACTTTAAAGTTGTTTTTTTGTCTGCTTGAACTTGCTTTCTTCTCTGATCATTTCAATTTACTGCTTATTAAAATATAGTTCTTTGCTCTTACACTTAACTTTTCTTTCTTTAATAGAAATTTTTTTATTAGATAAGCTGAAAGAAATTGAACCAACAACTTAAATATCTTAACTGATTCATATAAGCAAGCAGCTACTTTGAAAGTAAATCAACTTCTTGCCCTCAATATTGTAAATCTTCTAAAAAGATTCTTATGAAGTTATCTATTTTCTTTTACGAAAAGCTTTAAAATAAACCCATCTAATGTTTTTCGTTTTAAACTTCAGATTCTACTTATTAGGCAAGTTAATGATATTATTGTTCCTTAATCCTTAAATCTTATAGCTTAGATTGATAGTTTTTTTGCTTTTTATTCTTTTTTAAAGAAAGTTGCTTAGTATCTTTATATTGCTTGATTAAACTCCTCATTGTAACGTAGTACCGAGACTAAACTTGTGATAAATAAAATTGAAAGCAGACAGGTTAAAATTTTTTATACTAGTCAGCTTTACTTGGCAGTTATATTCAGCATTTTAAAAGCAATAGGAGCCCGATTGTCTTGCATTGATGGGATATTCCTATATTTTTTCTTTGATTTTATTCCTTTAGCTCAAATTATTCCTTCAATAGTAGGAATTCTTCTAAGCCGCTTATGGTTTTATCAGTTTAATCTTCAAAATATATTTAGTTTCTTTTCAAATCTACTCGCTTATTTCCAACGAGGTCTGGATAAAAAATTAACTGTCTATTTCGTTTTCTATCTTTTGAAGATGTAATTTTATTTTAAAGATAAAGTTTCATACTGGGAATGCTTTATTTTTGTATTTCATCTTTTTTTGTTTCTTTGGTTTTTATTAGGGTATCAGCTTAATATTATATACATCAAAATATAGCGAAAAAAAGCTTTCAAAGCTTGATTAGTCCCCACATATTTTTCTCGGCTTATCAAACGTTTCCTACTGTAAACATATCACAATCTAGCATTGAAATTAAGTAGAAAGCAGGCAGTAATTTAATGTTCTCTACAGTCTTCTTCAAAGAGCTCATAATTTTTTAGCAATCCTTAGAGAAATTAACATCACTAATAAGAATCTCTCGTTTGGAAGTACTCGAGGCTTTCAAATATTTCTTATATGAATTTATAGATGCAACCAGGCAAACAACTAATGACAAATATGAGATTGTCCAAATATCTCGCCTTATCTTGATTTTAAGCACATTCTTAGTGTCCATTATTTGCTTCATTCAGAATTCTCTTCTTTACTAAAATATGGTCTATAGAAATTGATATATACTCTGTCTTTTAGAGTGCAGCTTCTTATTAAGATAGAATTAACTTTTTATCTTGCTGACATTTCAATTATAGTTCCTTTATCACCATGCTAAGATCTGAGGAATTGCCAATCAACGACTTTAAGTAATTTTTTAAGCTTCACATATTACTATTCTAGACTAATCTTTTATTAGATCTCCTTATCTTGAACCCACTCAACTGATAGCCATTCAAACATAGTAACCTAATTAAATCTCACTCACTATAACTACAAATAATGCTTAACCTTAGCATACTTAAAAGGAAGCCAAAGCTTCTTATTTTAATAGCAAACTATTTTAACCTAAATAGACAATTAATTAGATATTACAGTAGCAAGGATATAAGATTAACAACCTAGCTTTAATTAACTAATCCCTATATCCTAATTTTTAATAGTCTAGCATTATTATATTACAGTTAATAAGACTATTAGCAACTCTTTGCTTTAACAAAGCAGGTTATTAGTATTATATATTTAATAGCTTTAATTTAAAGCTATTAAATATATAGTCTAGGATATAGATAAAAGTAATAGAAAGGCTATAATATATATAGAGTAAGGCTTTTATATCCCTATTTAGATACAAATAGTAGCTTTTATAGAAGACATTAAAGAGCTTTATGAACTTGAAATCAAGATATTATTGAAGTAGAATGCTACTTAAAAACAAACTAAGAGGTAACTATTAAATAGCTGATTAATGGAATTAATTATTCCTTTAGTTTATAAAGCTTTTCTAAGGGTACCAGAGAGGAGAAAAATATTCTGCTGGTGACAGGTTTTAAAATAGGAGATTTAGTAATTATTCAGAAATAGAAGAAAGAAAATACTTGAAGATGGTTAATCTAAGGATAGAATGAAACTAGTTTGATGACAGAGATATCAAGCAATACATTATCAATCAAACACTCAAGCAGTAAATTAAAAAAAATTTAACTACAAGCCCAAACAATAAATTTTTCATACATCTCCATCCAGAATATTAAATATCTCATAATTTATATGAACATCTAGCTTTAAAAATAAATAAAAAAGAAGAAAGTGACTAAGCTATTATGATTAACTAAGATAAAAGTACAATTAGCGAATAAATAATCTAAGATACATTACACAAATAAGATAGTTAAGCTTTAAAAAGGTTAAAGTTAATTATACTCTATTAATATAAATAGAATCAAATCAAGTTTAATTAACTTTAAATAGCTTAATTTATATAATACCTTTAAAGTAAATTAACTTTAGTACCTTTCTTTATTTATTTCAAATTATTAGTACTTTGTTAAGAATTATAAGGCTATAAAAAAGGCGGGAATAAAAAGATATAAGTTTAAATTAAATGAGTAATGATAAGTTTAATAAAACTATAATAGATTTGAATGATATAACTTAATTATTAGGATACTTATAACATTTAAATAATACCATGCATCTTAGTATTAGATATCTAGGACTCTTAAGTTATAAGTGGAAATAGTTAATATGCTTCATTTACTATATGTTTGGTTATTAAGCAATATAATGCTAAAAAGGTTAAAGACATTTTGTAAAGGACTAATAAAAAATTTGATCCTTCAAGCAAATTCCTAGAATAGAAATTCTTTGAGTATTGGAATTTTCGCAAAGGATTTATCCAACAGATGGAAAATTCTAAAGAATTTAAAGGATTATCTCTTATACCCATAGGCTATTAGCAAGCAGACTCGGATAATAGTGCTGGATAACTTAATAATTATAATAGGATAGATAAAAAATGAAGATTAATAAAATTCTTAAGAAATAATATAAGTAGGAATAAAGCTAAAATATCAATTCCATTTTGAGGGTTTCTAATGCTTATTTGCTAATAAGTATTTAATAGCATTTATTTGATAATTATAAGCTTGATAGTGCTTGTTTAATATAATATAGAGAAAGTAATAAAACGCTTTGTTAAAAGTAATAATTAGTTAAACTAGATTAAGTCAAAATAATAATAGAAAAGGAAGATTGATGATTTGATATTAAGCTTCTTTTATTAATTATAAACTTAGTTAAATAATATAAGGCATATATTAGATTAAGTAATGGGACAAAAATTACTATGACCAAAAGATTGTACTTTTAGCATGATTTTCGCTTACTAAAAGTTAGTAAATAATAGAGTTGTATTATTTTCTACTTCTCTTACTCTTCTGATATTTCTTTCTTAAAATTAATAAAGAAAATTTTATTTTTCTGGCTCTTAGCTTCTGTTTTTTCCTTGAATCGTAACATCTAAGGATTTATCACCTCGACAAATCAGTAAATCTTTCAGAAATTTATTTTGCTCTTCTTTATTTTAGCTCTCATTTATTAATGTAAAGGTACTTTAGAAATCTACACTCTAAATAGTAAATTCCACCTATCTCTGCCTATTCTTTCATATCCTGTATTTGCGATATAGTTTATGATCTGTGTTTTTCAGTAATTTTTTATAATCTTCTAAATAGTCAAAGTTAGCTTCAATTACCTTTCTAGAATTTATGCAAAGAATGCCCTTCTACTTTCTCTGTTTTTACTCAAAAGGATGTTAATTTCTTCTATATCTTTCTGTCTGTATTTATAACATAGCTATTCATTCTTCTAGTTGTTGCTAATTTCTAGGCTTCACTTTATTTATTACCTATCTTTCCTGAATTAATTTGGATTATAATAGTGTGCTTTAAAAGCTTTATTACTGCAAAATTAATGGTTTTCTTTGGTTTACTCTTTCAGTTTTATTCTCTATAGAGCAAATTTTCTTAAAAATAGCACAAAATTTTTAATCGATTGCTTCTTATTTTTGAATCTTATCTTACTAATATATTAATCCAGTCTCTTCACTATACCAAGAAACCATTGGCTTTTCTTCTCCTTCTGGTATAAAATTCAGATCTCCAAGCAGTCCCACAAAAGACTCTCAAATCTGTTAGTAAATTTACCTTTGAAGCTATTTATTCTATCATCTAATTTTTAGAAAAGCCTTAATATCTGCTATAAGCTTAGATCAATGATCAAAGTTAAAATTTCACTTCTATTTTTATTTCTTTTTCTTACAGCTGAAATCATAAGTGAATTAGCCAGGATGCTACAATCTTCAGTGTCTTTATTTTTTTATTCTATAAAAGTAAGAAAAAAGTCAAATTTTATTTAAAAAATAGATTTAAATAGCGCAAAAATTAGATCCAATAGCGGTAGTTTCTTGAAGGACTATCTTTAATTAAATACATTAAACTGCAATAATAATAAAAGCTAGAAATCTAGCTCTGTTGACTAAAATGAGAAGCCTGTTTTTTAATTACTAGATTAGTAGACTAGAATATTATTTTATATATCGACTCATTTATAAGGTTAAGCATTTAACAGAACAAGAAAGATATGAATGTCTAAAAGATGGTTATTCATCCAACTGACTTTATGATTTCATTTATCTTATAAGATATTTTGGAAGTATTTGCAATCATCTTTCGCATCAAAAGTTATTTAATCAAATTCTATTCAAATTTACTTTATTTAATGTATTTTTGGCAATAGATCTAAGATTATCTATCAATTTGTTTATTAACGAATGAATCTCTTCTAATCTCTAGTTTTCCAACAATCCAATGAAATAATATAACGAAGCTGATTAATAGTTTTCTCTTTCTTTGAGTTATCCTTTAATTTACCAGCATAACTTTTTATCCTTCAAATAATCTCTCCATTCTTATTAATGTTAATTTCTAAGCTCTTTAGATTGCTTTAAACTAATTAACTTCATACTATTATCTTAGTAGGAAGCTAATATTAATTGCTCATGTTATAATTGCATATAAAGTTATGCTAATGCTTCCTTATAAATATATATCCTATCTTATTTATAAAAGTGTAAGTTTTTAGTTTTAATTGATCACCTTTCTTAAAATATAAATACCATTAACTTATTTATTTAATTACTTAAGACAAGGATATATAAACTTTGAGCCTTATATTTGAATATTCTTAATTAAGTGTATCTTACAATCTTTACTATAAGCTCTTTACATAAATACAAAACATTACTTTACTTATAATTTACTTAGGAACATTAAAGCCAGTTTCATAGAATCTGCCTATTCATCATATAACTAAGATATTTACTTAGATTTTAGAAATTTATTGTATGAGTTTATCTTTATCTAAAATACTGCTAAGACAAGTCTTCTATGATATTTTCTTTTTTGCACTAAGATATATTTTACTTTTCTAGAATATATCAATTTAGCGTTCTTCAATTTTTCGAAAAATTTCCAAATATTTAGCTTCTTAACAGATTATACTTGCTTATTTGATTCCTTTACTTTATATTTGGCTTATTACCTTAGTTTCTTTAAGTACTTTTTAATTAGGATCCTTTCAGTTTCTTAACTTTTAATATAACTAATAAATTTATTAAAGTGACTATAATTCTAGTCTTTTAGAGTATCTATTTTATGATCCAATTTGCAAGAATTTTTAATAAGTAAGCTTCTAAATTACTAAATGACCTTATCTTTGAATTGGTTTTATACTTTCTTTTATTATATACTAGCTTCTCTTTTTTATATTAATCATATGCCTTTTTATTATGCTCAATCCTTTAGTTACATTTATTGATTCCAAAATATCCTTACAGCTTATCTTTCTTATATCATCCCATTTGCAGATATATTGGAGATAGAAAGTTTTTCATTGTTTAGTTTAATTTTATTATAGTTAATGATTAGATGCAGCAAAACAAGGCTGACTAATTTAGATTATATCTCCTTTTAAGGAATTTTATATATTGACTTCATCAGATTCAACTCAATAATCTCAAAAAATAAAATTAAGAAATTTCTAAGTATGAGACTTGGATTTATGATCTCTTAAAGCTTAGTTTTCTTTCCTTGGTTACAACTTGGATTATTATTAATTTCACTACTTTCTTATCTTCCAACTAGTAGAATTCCAAACATTTAAAAGGTTTCTTTAATAGCATAAATATTAAGTTTAAGTACCTAGTTATTACTCTTTATTTAATTAATCGACTATTACTAAATATAAGTTTCTTCCTCTTAATTATGATTAATTTGCTTTCAAAAGTTCTACATTAACTCCCTTTAATTTTATATTTATAAGCTTTCTAATGGTGAATTACTTTATATAGTGCTCTTATCTTTCAGTTTTAACTGTAATTTAAATTTTATATTACTAGATTATTCAGCTATAAGCCTAGCCTTCTTTTTATTAGACTATCTATTTTATTAAGTAGATAATAATATCTTAATTAATCTTAGTGTAGTGTTTTGTTACCTTAAATAGCTCTTTTAAATCCTTAGAACTTAGATAAATTTTTTAGTTTTGAGAGAATATTGAAAATGATAAATTGGTGTTTGGATTAAGATATCATTAATTAGTCTTTAAACATATGCTTATTTTAGACTTTTTCTAAATATTTGTTGAACAAACTTAATTTATTATCTTCAATAGAATGAGCTATCACTTTGCTATCTTTACTTATTCCTCTCTTAATTGCATACGCTTTTGATTCAGCTTAGGTTTTTTCTATTTAAATTAAAATATAATGATATTAAATTTAATCTCCCGTTATAAGGAGTATGGAATCCAGTTTCCTTTGCCTTGTATCTTTATACTTAACCCCCAAAAAGAGGACATAATTGTGTGCTTACCTGATTCAGTGGCATTTGCATTAACAATTTTAATATATAATCTTAGCTTTTTATTTATACTGAAATAGAAAAGTCATCTTTGCTTTTTACTCTCCTTAATTAATTTACTCTATCTTTGGTGTTGCGTAGCTATTTTTACGATTATATAAGAAAGTATAATTTTCGCATTATTCTAGAGTTACTTATGAAAGTGTTATATCTTACTATTGATATTCATAAGTATTATATAGCTTAAAAAGATAGAAACCCTTGAGAGGATTTCTCAATGACTGCTTTCTTGTGCACTCTTTACATAAGATTCAATCAATGCTCTTCTATAAACTGAAATTCATTGATTAAATTTGAAAAACTACTAAGATCTAAACTCAGCATTTACTCCCTTTCTTAGTTTTTATGTAATTTACATCTTCTACTACTAAGCAATTTTTTAGTTTTGTCATATAAAGAAAATCCTTTCTCTCTAAATGCTTAAGTATTATCTAATTTGGAAGAGCAAATGGATTATAGGTATTAGACTTTTATCCATATATATTGCTATTTGCTATCTTTTGAAATAATCCTAGTAAATAGTGATAGTTAAACATCCAAAAGAGTTATTATTTAATCTTTGTATCTTTTTAGAAATATTCTATAGAACAGACAGTTTCGGATGTAATCTCCTTTAGTTGCAATCTGACCTGTATCCTTATAGTGATGCATGAATTCTAGTATACTGCTAATCTAGAAAAGTTAATATAGAAGTTGAATTAATTTGGATGGAGCAATTTCAATCTAACTAGGTTTAATTTTCCAAAGTAGACAAAACTAAGTACTTTCAGTTTTTTTCTACTTTTAACCTTTTAAATATATATTTTAATTAAAATGAAACGAAACAGAATAAAAAATTCCTTGGATTATTAAAAAGGTATAAAGAATGCTATTTCATCTAAGATATTAAAAGTAATTTCAGTAAGAAGGCTAGGAAAGGTGATTGAATATGATCGATAAGTTTATGATATAGTATTTGAGGGTAAAAAGGTTTTTATGCTTATGCATTTGAATAGCTTTAATGTATATAATGCCGTTTATTTTTTTAAGTGTCATTATATTATTATTTATTTTAAAGGCTTTTTAAATACTTAATATCATTAATTTTAATTTTTTTATTAGAAGGGAAAAACTCTAACGTGTATCCACCTACATTTAGGTTTTAGCAAATAAAATAAAAAATTTATTAACGTGGATCCACCTAAATCGGTATATCACTCTATTTATAATCAAATATGAAAATTCAGAAGAAGAAGACTGATTACCTGTGGATTGCAAGTATATTCCTCTCATTGTATGCTATTGGAACTTATACTAATCCAGAAAGATCTAACTAAGAAGATATAAAGTAGACAGCACAGAATATCAACTTTTTTAAAGTATCTTCTCCTTGGGCAATGTGACTCATTTATTGGATCGTTGACTTGGCTTCAATATCGTCGATCACTGCTTTCCTTTTTATCATTATTAAAGTTTTAGATAAAGATATATCTAACGATAGTTTCAAAAAGTAAATAAAGTCTATTTCAGTCAATATGTTGGTTTTATCTTTGATGCAAACGTTCCTTGATTGGACTGTCTTATAGGGCATAACAAAAGTCACTACGGGTCGCACGGATTTGTAGTCTGTCATTCGTGACATTCTATTATGAATGCTTGGCTTTGAACTTTGGTGGTATACATAACATCGAGCATCACATGATATCAAATTTTTATATCGTTACGGGCATTCGTTTCATCACTAATGGTAAAAACCTGAAGATATGATTGGAATAACTAATTTTGCATTCGATCACATAGTAGAAACTTATGTTTCTATGTCAACTTCATTCTACCCTACACTAATATTTCCTATTAACTACTGGGCCAAAGTATTTATATCATTAAGTTATATGATGGTTGCTATAATGTCACATTGGGATAAGTTCCCATACAAGTATCATCTCGATCATCATTATTAGATTATAGCTAACTATGGAGCACTAATACCAATCTTCGACAAATTTTTTGGAACATATTACAGTCAAGAGAAAAAAGTGCACGACAAATGATAACTCTTTATAAAAGCTTATTTAAAAATAAACTATTTTTGTTTTCTTTTATTTTTACTTCTAATTTTACTTTAATTTTATCTTAAAATATGAAATTTCTGCAACCCTGTTTCAGTCTATAAGCTAGATAAAGAAGATTGTTTCGAAGCTTTAGATATGTAGCGAGACATCATCTCTTTAAAAAAATTGAGAAAGAAAGTAGTGATACCATCCGGGATTTAAATTTCAGTAAAAACGGAAAAGAGTTAGATTAAAAAAAATACGTTTATAAAACTTGAGGTCGATATATACATAAAAAATATCAAAAAGATATCACAAGCATGTGCTTTAAAAGAATGGAAACGTTTATCTTAATTTGATTGAAAATAATAGGATAAAATTAGAAATGTCATGATAAATTAGTCGTTTTTATACTGAATACTGAAATTTATGTTTTGTTTAGATGTAGTATATTGAAATTTATTATTAAATGAACTGAAATGCTAGTGATATGCAATTGAATGTGAGTTGAATGATGTGATAATCGAATTATTAAATAAAAACATTGTAATGATTAAAATATCAGAGATATTTGAGATATAATAAAACGATAGAGAAGCTACTTTTAAATCAATGATCGACTTAAAAAAAAATCTCAAGAAAGCAAAAGTTAGGTAAATGTTTACTCTATGCTAGGTAAAGTTAACAAAATAAATAGCTGCAATAATTTAGATATCTTAGTCGAATTTCGATTATATAATAGAGATAAAAACTTATTGAATTTTATGACTTTTAATTTATATAAAATAGATCTTATGTATCTCAGCTTATTTAAAATTGTTTTTTTATTTATTTTTTGATTAAGATTCCACTTAATTACTTAAAACAACATACAAATTTTTGAATAATTTTTTCATATTCCTTTAGTTTGAATCACAGCTGTATACTATCTCAGACCTTTGAAATTATTTTCTTCTAAAAATTATTGATTCCTTCAGACAATATTTTTATTTTGACTTCTATTTTTATATCACAATTTGGTTTACTTCGGTATCCTGTATTACCAAGCAACATTAGCTTTCTCATTGAATATCTTATTTTATTTTATGATTTTCGTATGTATATAAACGTTCTAAGTAAAAACTCCTCAATATTATTTCTTTGCTAGAACAAATTTTTTAACTATGATTGAATACAAAAGTTTTTTAGTTTTGTATCTCTTTTATTTACTAAATTTCCTATTTATTTCGGAAAATAAAAATGTTCGAATAATTCTTTTTTTAGTAGATTGTTAATTCTCTAAATTTTGATAGCATAAAGCACCTAGATTCTTCTTATCTTATAGCTTTAGCTATTTTTTAATTTAAATTAGAGAATATTACAAACAATTTTTAGTATTTAATTTTGAAATAATTCAAATTTTATTCTTAGAGAGCTATAAGTATTTCTCTCTATTTCAATTTAAAATGGAATTATAAATGAAAAGGAAATTAAAGGTATAATATAAGACTTTTTACAAAAATAAATACAAATACAAAATTAGATGTTTGGCGTTCTTGGAGGTATTTCTACCTATTTCCATCAACCTCTAAATTGCTCTAGAAACATAAAATAAAAGTTTGAAGATCTCTGCAACTCTTCTACTTACTATGCCTTTTGTTCTTGAATTCTTCTTTATCTAGATACTAGATATCTTTTTCTAGTTAATTTCCTCAAACTTATTACTATATAGTCTTTCTCTTTATAGTTTTATTTGTTACTGCCTCTTCTTTTTGCTCTCCAAATACTTCTTCTAGTTTCAATATTCTTACTTGAAATTGAGAAACTTCTAGCAGCTTTTCCACAGAATCGTTTGAGAATTACAGTAATAAAATCTTTTTACTTGTCTTTTAGGTTGAAATCTTGAGTTATTTTCACCTTCAATTATCATTGGATCATTAATTCCTTATTCTTTCAGTTTCATTTAACGCTCAATTTATACTGGTTTTCTTATATTTTTTCTAATTTGTTAATCAGTTCTTTCTGCTTCTATTGCTAGTTTTGAGATTAACTGTTCTATTATTGGAAAATATTTCAAAATGCGTTAAGTTCTCTCTCTTAAGTCATAATTTTCAATTTTATTCCCATTGCAAGTCAATTTTTTCA
Source organism: Loxodes magnus (assembly GCA_946699065.1). NCBI lineage: Eukaryota > Ciliophora > Karyorelictea > Loxodida > Loxodidae > Loxodes > Loxodes magnus. Next base: position 19,350 of record CAMPDV010001279.1, read on the forward strand.
TTAACTTATTATTGTCTTTCTTCAACTTTTTGACCTTTTCCTGGAGGTCCAGTACCACTTTAATCAATTATTCGTAGCTTATTTATTATTAAGTGGTGAGACTCGAAACTATGAGGGCAGCATATTTTTAGCCTATTTTCTGGGCTTTTCTTCAGATGTGGGAGATTCATCCTTATGGGTACCTAACAAAATTATTAAAAGCAAATGTCTCTATAAGAGTGCTTAAAGTTACCTTTTATAAAAGGTATTACGAATTGTTTAAAATAACTAATCTAAAAATAGTTAAAAATCTCTTTATAAAAATATGATCAATCAAATAGAAAAAATGAGGTATAATGCTTGTGTTTTAGTATTTGCAAATAAATAAGATTTACCAAATGCAAAGAGTCTGGCTGAGTTAACAGATTAATTATAATTAAATGAACTCAAAAGATGAAATTGGCATGCTCAGGCTTTATGCGCTTCTAATGGTGATGGCCTATAAGAAGGACTAGATTGGTTGACGAAAGCAATATGTGAAAAGTAGAATTGATTCTATTTTAGTGACTTTATTATTTTAAGATATAAAATTTTAATTAAAAAAAACAAAAACGAATATAAAAATTATAGCTAAAATGCAATCACCATATTTTCTATATCTAAGGTCAGATTAAAAAGGTTATGATAAAATGTAAATATTAAATTAAAAAATATACAATAAAGTTGATAAATAAAAATAATAAATATAATAAAATAGAAATAAATTTTAAATTAATTTGTCTTTCCAATAATGTCAAAAATTGATTAATATTATTTATTTTAATCACTATTTATACCTTACTTTTTAAATTGTTTAGCTTTATTTTATTATGCCTATATTCTTCACTGAACTTTTATTTATCATATTTATCTTTTTTAAATCTTAATTTAAAGATATTTTATATGCTTTTAAAAAATTATCTAATTTTATCTTAAATTTATATTTACTTTCCTTAATAAAATATTCATATTTCCTTTATTTTTTGTTTCTCATTTATTTAAACCAAATAGACTAAAAAATATTTTCTATTTCACTATTAATTTAGAAACTAATGTATATTAAATTAAAATCAGAAGAATAGAGATTTTAATAAACTTATTTAGGTTATACAAACAAATATTAGCTTAATTTATTTAAATAGAAAATTACTGAGAATGACGTCAGATTTTAATAATATAACTGATGGTGTAATAATAAAATAAATATCTAAGTAAAAGGGTCTAGTAAAATAATAAATTAAAATCCAAAAGGTGATAAAAAGGTTTATAAATGCAAAATATCTAAATCATTATAAAAATGGGATAGTCTTTTGGTAACTTATGGAAAAGATTATTTGGAAAGACAGAATAGAAAATTTTAATGATGGGCTTAGATGCAGCTGGTAAAACTACAATTTTATATCAGTTGAAATTAGGTGAAGTAAAAACCACTAGTCCAAGAATAGGATTTTATTTTGAGATAGTGGAATATAAAAATATTAAAATACAATCATGAGATGTAGGTGGAGCTGATAGAATAGATACTTTAGTAAGACCTTATTATATAAACACAAATGGATTGATATTTGTAGTAGATTCTAATGATAGAGAAAGAGTAGAAGATGCTAAAGAAGAATTATTTAAAATATTAAAAGAAGACGAGCTAAGAAACACTTGCATTCTAGTATTTGCAAATAAATAAGACTAAACTAATGCAATGAATATTGAAGAGTTAAAGGAAAAATTATAATTGAATGTATTGAAACAATGAAGATGAAATATACAAGGATTATGTGCAATAAATGGTGATGGTTTGAATGAAGGATTTGACTGGTTGACAAAAGCAATGTGTGAAACATAGAAATGAAGATTAATTTAAAATATTTTACTAATGTAAAGGTAATAAATTAATAAAGATTCTTAATGTTAAAATTTTCATATTTAAATCGTTAATACTTATATTAATTTTAGTCTAAAAAACATTTTATTCATAAAGATTCTGTTTAAAGTCATAAATATAATATAATTATTAAAAATTGATTTTTTATCTATATTTTTGCAAATATTGAAGCAAATAATTGTTAAGAAAAATCAAATTATACTATCTATCTTCCATTGATATTTATTAAGATTAATAAGATATTAAAGTTAGGGAATGTTCTAAAGTCCTCACTCTGTTATTTATCCTAACAAACACGTATGGTTATTTTAAATGATTGCTTAATAAATATTTATTTAATTATTTCTATAGATAAATAAGAATTTTACTATCAAGCCTTAAAAGCATTTAAATAAAGTTAAAAAAGTAGCTAAAATTAAGATATATAGAATAAATTAATAAAGTAACTATTAAAAAGCTAACAAATCTTAAATGAAAGTAAAATAATAAAATTTAAATCTAAACTAAAAGAGTTCTTCTTTAATTGTAAGAACTGCTTCCTTTAATTATAGAACTTAGTAATTATTTTAAATTTTGTTTTTATCTAATCATATTCTTCAATTATTTCTATTTCTTCTATCTTCTTCCTTTTTGCTTCTCCTTTTCTAGAATCTCAATTCTTCTTTTATTAAGTTTTTGTAAAATATTAGGACTGATAATAAAAAAAGAATAATATATTAGTTAATAGTATTTTAAATAAATCAATAATAAAAAGATTTAATTAAGAAGATATAAAAATGTAATAAAAGAACTAAATACTAATAGAAGTGAAAATGTAAAATCAATTAATCTGGAAATAGTAAGCAAGAAAAACTATTTAAAAAAGCAAACATTATGCTTAGAATAAATTAAGTAGTCAATAAGTATAAAATAAAAATGTCTGGTAATTTTAAATCAATTTTAAGTTTTAACTATAAATATAAATAAATCTTAAATAAAGTAAGTATACATATAAAAGGATGTAAGTGTAATATAGAGTTATAATAAGTTAATAACCAAAATATAATCGTAATATGGTGCTTAAGTAAATATCATTTATATAGTTCTTCCTTCAACTTAAAAGTAAAATTTAATTCGCTAGTACATTAAGTTCTTCTCCTATAGTGATTCAGTATAAAATAATTTTCTGATTAAGTAAGCAATAAATTAAAAAATAGTTGATATAAAAATACAGTGAGAAATCGATGATAAGTATCGAAAAAAGAATCACAAACAGAAAGATTAACTAATCGTTTATAATAAAATGCTTTGTTAGGAAATAAATAAAAATGAATTTTTTATCATCTTTTAAAACACTTTTAGCTTAAAAATAATTAGTTTCATATGTTTTAAAAGATTTATATTTTTAGTAAAAAAGTAAATTTAATAAAAGAGAATAAAAATAATTTTTAGAATATTTATAATAAAAAAGATTATTAAAACTTTATAAAAATACTATATTCAAATAATTTTAATATTTTAGATGATATTAATCTACTTTTTTTGTCTAATAGAATATTTTATTTAAATTAAAGTTTTTTTATTTATCTTATTTTTTAACTATCAAAAGGAAAATTTAACTTCAATAAAAATAAATCATATTCATTAATACAATTAACATTACTCCAATTCTTTTAATCAAATATTTTTAACTAGTAAATGAAAAAATAGTTTAAAATAAGTTACAACATTTCTAGAATATATTTATTTTATATTAAATGTAAAATGAAAAGGTCATACAAAGTAAATCTAAAGGAAACTATAATTGTATTCAAATTTAATTTAAAGTACTATAAATTATCTTTTTAGTAAAATTAATAAAACAAATTTCATTTTTATTTCAATTAAATTTAAAAATAAAATATATCAAATATTATCAAAAAAGATAATTTATCGTTAATGCAATTTTTAACTACCAATTTTCAGGATTTTTAAATAATATACATAATTTTGTTAAATTTATCAAAAAATAAGGTTTAAAAACAAAAGATATTAATTAAATAAAAAATTTCTCTAATAAACTAAATATAAAAAATGTAAATGCAATAAATTTTAATTAATAAGAAATAAATTATGAATTAAATGCTATAAAATAATTAATTAATTAAAACTTTAACTTTTAATTAGAATAAAGTTAAAGTTAAAAAGCTTTGTTAAAGCCTTGGTATTCAGCCATCTGACCTATTCTATCAGCTTGTCTCTATTAGTTTGTCTTGAATTTCTACTAGGCTTAGTTAGGCGGTGTAGCACTTCATTAGTGCACCATCCTTTAATATTCGGAATAGTTTTGGTCTTGCACATAGCGTTCCTAATTATTTATCCATGGATTAAGATTTGAATTAAAGAATTTTTTTATATAAATTTTTCCACTTTATGTTGGATATATACTAAATAGTTTTCTAAAAATATCTTATTTATTCTTTCTTTAAGTTTCGCTTAGTTAGTAGCAGTATTTTCATTGGTGTTATTTATTGCACACGTAATATTTAATTCTTCTTTTAGACTATTATTCCTGTAACACTTATTTAATTTAAATTTCCTACTTATTTTAAATAAAAGTTTACTGTTTATTTTAATTTGAGGCTTCATTCTCTATTTCCATAGGATATAATTAATTCTGTTAAAACGAAAATGGCGTTACCTGAATTTATTATTAAATTTAAAGAATTCTTTGTTCCAGTTTGTTTTCTATTTCTTATGATGATTAATATTGTTTCTCAAGCAAAGACGTTTTTACTTTTTCTCACTTTCACTCATTTTAATTATTTTGTTTTTTTATTTTTTAGAGAATTTTCCTGTTTAAGTGTTTTGTTTAAAGTTCTGTTATTTCTTAGAAGCCATTATATATATAATATAATATTAAAATTATTAAACAATCTGTTTAATAGTAGAGACTACATTATTAGTGGAACAAACTTAGTTGAGAAACTAAAGTTAAAAAAATGTTTTTGAGAGTAGTTTAGATGTATTAAAGGAAACAAATTTTGAATATGTTGTAAGAATCTCTTTAAGAATAGAAAATAATGGCAATAGCCATCAAAATTTAGTATTAGAAGTTTATAAGTGCTTCTACTATTAAAACTGTAAAATTTATAAGAATATAATCTAATTTTGTAAAAGATGAGTGATAACTAAAATATAATGAGAGGAATCTCGAAAAAAGTAATAACTATAAACTATGCTTAAAAATATAGATATTTGCTATTTATTTTATTTTAGAACCAATTTACTCATAAAAATATGATAGCTATCATTTATCATTCCCATCAGAAGTACTTATTTCAGAACAATATTTAAACCTTTAGGCATATAAGTAACTTTATTCCAAATAGCAGTATATTTTTCAGCAATCTATTATAATATAATACTTATAGCATCTATATATTTTCTATGGGTAGTAGTATTTCTTTTTAAATCAAATCAATTCAATAAATAATTGACGAAGAATTACGTCAGATTGAAGTAACTTTACTTAATTTAGAGATATTAATTAAAATATAATAAAAAGGTCTAGAAAAGTTATTAAAAAGACCCTTAAGGTAAAAATATGTATATGAGTTGAAAATTAGAAAAAAGCTATAATGGGTTTAAGTTTAGGAAGTTTAAAGTAAAAAATATTTGGAGGAATAAAGTACAAAATTTTGATGGTAGGTTTAGACGCAGCTGGTAAGACTACGATATTATATAAGCTGAAGATAGATGAAGCTGCTGGAAATCAGAAAATTTAGGAACAGTTTGTACTTGGTGAAGCGATTAAAGTATCTTATTAAATGAGATATAATGTGGAGACAGTAGAATATAAGAATTTTTTATTTTAATCATGGAATGTAGGTGGATCGGATAAAATATGGCCTCCATGGAAAAACCATATTGATATCATGGATGGATTAATATTTGTAGTAGCTACCAATGAAAAAGAAAGAATGGATGATGTCAAGGAAGAATTAATAAGAATATTATAAGAAGATGGATTGAGAAAAGCCTGTATTTTAATATTTGCAAATAAAGAAGATTTACCGAATGCTATGGGAGTAGAATAATTAATTGATGTGTTACAATTAAATTAATTGAAAGAAAAAAAATGGTACGTTCAACCCACATGTGCTATTAATGGATCCGGCCTTTATGAAGGACTTGATTGGTTGGAAAAAAGACTAAATGAAAAACAGAAGTAAATTTAAAAAATTAAGCTAATTCATTTTAAGTTAAAAATCATTTTTTACCTCTTCTCACTCTCTCTTTTAACATACTTTTAATACTTTTAATACTATTATAAAATGTTATAAATAAATAAATAAATTTGATTATAGAGCGTGTAGCACTCTCGTTGGTGCGCAGCTCTTTAAAAAAAATGTTTCATACTGACAAGAATGTTTGTTACTGATAAAATTATTAGATACTGATAAACCTTGTTCAATACTGGTATAATTATTCAGTACTGATAAAAATGTTCAATACTGATATAATTTTAGAATACTCGTAATCTTTAATACTTGTTGGAGGTCTAAGGACATGGCAGGATTGTGTCTCATTGCATCACCAAAGCAGAGGACGACATGTGTCAATTATGGGTACTTAAATTTCCCACCTCTGATGAAGCTCGCAATATTTTTTTTTTCGTTCCAAATTAAAAATAAACTAAGCCAGTACCGAAGATCTAAGAATCTTATGTCTCTAGGCCAAACCAAAGCAGAGGAAGACATAAAGTCGATTATGGGTACTTAACTTCCCCAACCTCTGATGAAGATGATCTTGTTGTTCACCTTCGAACAACTATGGCGGTTTTAAAAAAATTATATAATATTAAGTTTTTATTTATAATAAATTGATGAACTTATAAACACCATAATTAAATAAATATTATCCTTAAGAAAATTAATATACTAAAAGGCTAGCCAAAGTCTATTTATCTTTTTAAATCTTTAATTGCATTTTATGATCTTTTTGTAATTTTTGTGCTCCTTTAAATGAATTCTAACGATTGACTATATAAAAATGAATTTTAGCGTTTAAAAAATGTAATTTTTATCTTAATGTTGTTATTATTCTTTTTTAATTTAGTATCTATAACTATTTTTATATAAAGAACACTTTCATCTTAATTACTAAATTTATTTGAAGCAACTTTATTTCAACAGTAAACTTATAGATAAAATAATCCAAAACTATAACATTTATTTTATAAAAAACATTTAAAAAGAGATATAAAGATTTAAGCTAGGATTCTTCGCGGTTCCTAAAGAGCAGGAGCTAATGACATCCTAGAAAAGCTAGAACTTGTAAAAGGATACCAAAAAGGTCACACATCGGAATGAGTCTCACTCTGAAGAAATAGGCTAAAATAAAATGCGCTCGAAAGTCTCGAATCTCACCACATAGTATTAAATAAGCTTTGATTAACTGAATAAATGATGCTGGACCTCCAGGAAGAGGTCAAAAAGTTGAAGAAAGACAACAAGAAGTTAATGGAAAAACTAGAACTTGTAGAGGGAATAGAATCGAGATTCATGACCTAAGCTTAACGCATTTTTAAATATTTCCCAAGACTATAGCAGCTAATCTCAAAATAACATTAGAAACTGAAATATCTAATCAACAAGTTAGAAAAAATAGAAAAAAACCAGTACAAATTACAGCATTAAATGGAACTGAAAAAATTAAGCAATGACACAATGGCATTTGAAGAAAAAAAAACCCAAGATTTCAACCTAAAAGACAAGCAGAATGATGTTATTACTGTAATTTTCAAACGCATCTGTGGAAAAACTGCTAGAAATTTATCAATTTCAAGTAAGAATATTGAAACTAGTAGAAGCATTTGGAGAACAAAAAGAAAGGACAATAACAACTAAAATTATCAAGTAAAAGATTATATCGTAACAAATTTGGGGAAATTTACAAGAAATAAGACATCTAGCATCTAGTGAAAGAAGAATTCAAGGATAACATGCAAAGCAAGGAAAAGAGTTGTAGAGATTTTAATGATTTTATATTTAGCCTCTAGATCAATCTAGAGGTTGGCGGGAAATAGGTTGAAATACCTCCAAAACGCCAAGTATTTAATTTTGATTTGTATTTTTTAAATCAAACATCTTAAATTAATAGTAAAGGAATAAAATTATAGAAATATGATCAATAGATTATTGAAAAGATAATATCTTAAATATAGTTATATTTTTAAAATCAAGTTACTAACGCATAAATAAAAATGAAAATAGTAAAAAATCCTCAAGATTTACAAACTGAACTAAGAAGAAAGAAATTTGCAATTTTTTAAATAAAAAATAATATTACAGACAATGAAATAAATTTAAATAATTTGGGAGAAGAAACAATCTAAATTCAATCTTAAATAATATCAAGAATTCAAAGAACACTATTAGTAAAGAATTAGAAACTAGATATAAAAATTTATTCCAATAAGCGAGGTAAAATTTATAGAATGAAAAAAGGTAGACTCTTAGTTTAAGAATAAAGAAAGATGCAGGAGTTAAAAAGCTTGAAATGACAAAGATGAAATATAAAGTGCAGCTATTTAAGACTTTATAAAATTTCTTTTATATCAGTCTTAGTGAAGATATAAAATCAGTTATATATAAAATATTAAAGCAGTAATCCAGAAAGTCAAAAGAAGATAAATTTGATATTAGGTAAATAATGAATAATTTAGAAGTTATTCGACTAATCTTTAGATAATATTCTATACATCACTCTATTTCATTTTCATTAATCAGCTTCTAGCATTTAAAATTAATCTATAAATTCTAAAATATTGTTCAAACTTTTCTATCTTAGTTGTTCTTTAAACATTATCATAAATTCTTTCAACTAGTAAAATTCTATTTTTTAAGTATCAATTATAAAATGATATAACAACATATTTATTTATTAAGATCATCAACTCTATACTAAATCATATTTGCATCATTCACTTTTTGCAACTTAATTTAAGTTTATTTTATTAATTAAATTATTTTGATTTTATTATTAAAATGTTACAGCGAGCAACTTTAAAGCTAATTATTTAAAATATTGAATGTAATAATTTTGGAATTGATTTAAAATTGACTTTAGATATGAAAAAATGACATATCCAATGCATTTATTTGACATAACAAAAATGTATTTTTTAATTTTAAAGTAAGTTAATGTTTCTTATTTATAACTAATCCAATTTCTATTCTATTTATCTTCCAATACTACTATATTATGTTAAATAGCTGATTCTTGTTCAAGTATTAGTTTAATAGGAAAATATTATTTTAAAATTTAAATATTTAGCAAATGAATTGATATAATAAATACTTTATATACCTTTTTGCTTCATTTTTAACTGTCTATTTTAGAATTTATTATACAAGTTTTTAAATATAAAACCTGGAATTTTTATTTAGTACCATAGCTTTAAGTTTTTATAATAGATTCAAAAATTTTAGTAATGTGTTTATTTGAAATATTCGTTCTTCATAATACTGAAATATTTATTAAAAAATATTCTTTACAACTCATAATCAACTTTATCAAGAAGAGAGAATCCATAAATTAACGAAAAGGAATTAAGAAAATTCTCAGTTTACAGTAAACAAATTGGAGAAATTATAAGAGCCTAATTTTAATAATTTAGCATAGATTTATGTAAATTTCCTATTCAATTTAGTAAATTTTAGCATCAATTACTTAAGTAGAATTTTACTTGAAATTTTTAATTATTTAGAAAACATTTTTGGCACAAAAGGTTTTTGAGAAATTAATAAACAAGAAAAATACTAAAAAATAGGTTTTTAAAAGTTATACATATTACATATTGACCATTTATCTTATAATAATTATTATAAGCATTTTTTCTTTATAATTTTAAGTTAAAAAAAGAAACTTTTAAGCAAATCGTACACTTCGATCACAGCCTGAACAAATGTTGCATTTTAGATTACAGTCAAATTTTAGTATTTCAGATTCAACTCTAAAATAAAAAATCTTAAGGTTGAAACCTTTCATAAAAATGGTTTAAAATTTATATTTACTACTAGTAATATAATAGTATTAGAAGACTGGAGAAACAAATAGCTAAAAATTAAAAATCTTATATCTTTTAAATAATTATTGCAAATATTCCTAATAAGAAGATTATTATTTATATTATTAGAGTATAATTCAAATATTTATTTTTTAATTATTTAAAAAGAGACTCTTTTACATTTAAAATACTGAGAAACTTAGAATAGAATTGTTTTCAAAATAGTTAAAAGAAAAGTAAGAGTTTCAAACTAATCTATTATAGTATTATTTATTAATAAAATGTCTTTTAAAAAAACTTTAATTATTTATTAATAAAATGTCTTTTAAAAAAACTTTAATTATTTATTAATAAAATTATTTAAAAAATTGTAAAATCTCTAATCAAAATAATTTTAAAGGAGTTAGTACTACAAGTTAACTTTTCGATGATAAACAATAAGTAAAAATTTTCCTAAATTTTTAAGCGCAACTGAAAAATAATTCAAATCATTTAAAAGTTTAAAATAAGTTTTAGATGAAAATTGAAATATCATAGTTCTGTAGCTAACTAGAAATAAAAATTTAAAGTAGTAAACTTAGTTCTTAAGAAATAAAAATAATAAAATACTTTTGAACTTTTTGTTTTAGGTAACTATTTTACAAGTTTAAAAGTAAAAGATAAAATAGATAGGGATTGAGAGCTTTCTAGTTATTAAGAGAAGAACTTTAGACTAATAAGAGTAGTAGAGATATATCATTAAGCATGCTTCTATAAAATAGTAATATTGAATCTTTTATATTCCTAGTTTAGTTAAAAGAGTGATATAAACATCAAGTTAAGAGTTGTATTATTGAAGAGATAATTATCTATAAAATATGCAGCTTGAGGATTAACATGACATTATCGAAGATAGAATGATTTAAGTAACTAAGATAAAGATCACTAAAAAATCAAAAGATATCTATATTAATTGAACTACATTCACTAAGCTATTAGGTCAATTACTTTTTGTTTGAATGGTTTTTATTGCTTGAAGTCATTTGCCAACCCCGAAGTTTAAAAAAGTTTTAAGAATAAAATAATATAAATTGCAAAAATCATTTAAGCTTATAGTCAATGCTACATGTTTTTTTGATAATAGTCGCGTTAGTTTTATAAATCTGTGAAAATCCTATTTATAAAAAAAGAACTAATTAACTTACTCCAGCTGTTAAGGCAAATTTAAAATCTAACTCTAAACTTTATTTAAAGCAGTAAAATGATAGAACTCGGTTATTTTCTGCAAAATATTTTGCGTAATATTGGCGTAAACAATTTTGAATAAGCCAAATTAAAATTATAATTATTTTAGCCATGATTGAGAAATTAGATTTTGATGATTAATGAAAAACTAGAAAGAGCTCTGACCATTTGAACTTTACATAAAATAGGATTTTAATTATGTAAAATTACTTTAAATAATAAGGTGAATTTTAAGCTTTAATTATTTGATAAAGACAAAGCGAAAATAAATAAAAATTAATTCTCTTCTAGAGATATAAAAATGTAAATCCTAAATAACCCACAAAATTAGACTAGATTAAGAGAAATAAAAGCAACTGAGCTAAAATAATTTAAGAAGAGAATAAATAAAGTTAAATTTAACTTATATTTAAGTTTAAAAAAATGAATTAGAAATATCTAAAAAGGCCAAAAAAGTAAAAATATATATTTTTAGCTGGAAAAAAGATAAAATATAGCATGAAAAGCATCAGATAAAGAAAATTAAAAATAAAAATATAAGAAAAATAAATGATAAATGTATTAAGTTAAAATTCTTACAAATATAAATTAAAATAATTTTAAAAATACCTAATTTACACTAAAAGCTAATAAAAAGATTATGCTTTTTTCTGTAAAAATATAATAAATAACTTAAAAAAGACAAAACTATATTATTAAAATAAAAAAAACAAAGTCTATTTTTAGAATTTTAATAGCAAACTATAATTTTGCTATTAAAATAAACTTAAAGTTATAGATAATATATTATATTATTAATAAATTTATAAACGATAAATTTTAATTTAAACAATGTCCAAAGAATCATTGAAAGAAAAACTTTTTTAATAAGAAGTGTACAATTAAAAAAATTAATTTTATTAGTTAAGTGAGATAAAAGTTTATATAAAATACAGACTTATAGATAAAAATTTAGGAACATAAATTAAATATGTGAGAATTTTCAGATTATTCATCATAATAAGGAAATTGAAATTCTTTTAAGTTAAAATTCTAGGATATATATCTAAATCTAAAGAATTTGGCAGAATTAACAATAAAAAATAAATATATATCATCTTATAAATTACGCTTTTTTATTTTAAAGAAAAAATTTAACTAAATTTATTCAATTTAATAAGAAAAAAAAATAATTGAGAAGATATTAAAACTATTTTAAATTTATTTTGGACTTAACAGAAAAAAAGATTAACAAAATGTGTTATTAGGTTGAGAAAGTTAAATATTTAGACTAAAAAGCGAATAGATATAATAGTAACTCATGATTACTATTCATAAAAACATTAAATATTCTAAAAATAAATTTCATGAAGAAGAAAAAAGAAATAATTTATCAAATCCGCATTGAAAAACCTCAAAAACACAGTGAATACAATAATAAATCATAGAATACTACAAAAATTTAATAATTAAAAAAGCAAAAATAACTATATAAATTATGTCGTAATTTAGTAAAAAAATGTTAGTGACTAAGAAATTTTCCAACTTATATATAAATTTGAAAGCCAATTAATTAATCAAAAAGAATTATAAAAGTAGAAAAATATATTAAAGAATATAAAAGTTCAAATAGATATAACATAAAAATAATTTAATTTCTAAAATAAAAGCAAATTATATTAAAAATCAAAGAATAATAAAAATTTTAATGATATTATTGAAATATATTACAAAAATATTAATTAAACGAAGAAAACTATTTTTGTGATTTATTTTAAGAAAAATTTTTGATTTTTTCTTTTTAATAGTATTAATATATTTTATTGAGCAAATTACCTTTTAGTTGCTTTCTAAATATAATATCTCATATTTAGTATTAAACTAACAATAAATAGTACCAACTTTTGTCTTTTATATTATTATATTACGATAAAACTTATTTGAAGTATTTTTTAAACTTACTTTTAATATTAAAAATAGTAGTAAAATAATATTTATCATCATCCTCTTTCTTTTTGATTAGTGTTATTTCTTTGTAAATAAGTTTTTCAGTTGAATGACTATACTTTTCTATTTATAAATTTTACTTAATTCTATATTTAAAATTATTAAAATTTCCTATAAGGTATAATAAAAATAATTTTAGTATAACAGTTTTATAATAACAAGAAATAGACTAGTTTAAAAAAGCCTTTCTACAATTCTTCAGTCGTAGTAGTTAACTTAAATATAATAAAAATAATTAATTGAAAAATATATAAAATTATAATAGAAATACAACATAAGCTAGTACTTTTTACTATACATAATTATAAATCAAATAAATTCAAATATTATAAAGTTTACATTTATCTAAAAGTTATTTAAACCAAATTTAGATTTATTATTCATTTTAAAAAAATGGTTAATATAACCACATAGAAACTAAACGGACCTCTGAATATGCTATAGATGGTGTGTTCAGCAGTGATAAAAAACTCCACAATAGTTTATCTTTAGAAGAACCTAATGAAGAGCGAAATAGAAAATAGAAAATGAAAAAGCAATAAAAGGAAATCCTATAAAGATCATTTATTATCATTTATTTAACAAAAAACTTACTAAAGAAAAGATTATGACATCTTAGTTAAAGCACATAAAGTTATTTTTTAGAGATACAATTCTCTATTATCCGTAAATTGAAATTCTACGAATTACTAAGGGTGTGTATTTATTCTCTTTTCTTAAAATTTAATTTATATAATCACTGGAGATAGAAAATCCCTTTTATATATAAAAACTTTAAAAATGTGAAGCTTTGATGACCATCATTAATTTAAACTTCAAAAAATACTATATGAATAGTCTCTGGGAAATTTAAGTTAGGCTTTTTTCAATTTATTTAAAATTAGCAAAGAACTTTAACTTGAGTAAAAAACTCCCTTTAATGTGCTTACTTTAATATATCTTATAAGATTATTCATAAAATTGGTATTTTTTATCTCTTAATTAGAGTCACAAACCCATTCAGAATTATTTCCATTAAACCTTGATTATAATAACATCAAATTATTTTAGTTATAATGTTATTTTTTTTCTTAATTTTATATCTTATATAGCAACCTATGGCATTTTTAAATAAAGCTTCTTTTTATTTAAATAAAAAGCAATTAAACATTAATAAAGTATAAATTTTGTCTCCTCTTAATTACTTTGCTAGACACTTTTTTGATATTTAAGCAATTTGAATATCGTTTTTTTTCATTAATAAATGCTGTTAAATTATTAATAAATTGATTATTTTTAATCTAGTTTTTTAAAATATTTATCCAGGTAATTTTACTAAAAGCTATTAGATACTAATATAAACTAGACATAGAAATTAGTTTAATTCTTTACTAAAGTTTTATATTTTTAGCACATAACAGTTTTGTTAATTAATTTCAATTTTTCTAACTAAAAGCATTTGCTTCTTTTTTACTATAAAGATGCAGTAAAGTTTCTTTTTATATATTATTAATTTAGTATTTGATGTCTCAAAGCAGTTATATAGATTTAATCTATAAGACCCTTTATTACTTTTTAAAGATTTTAATAAAATTCTTACTTTATTATCTTATTTCTAATCCTAAGTAAATTGCTATATTTATTTAATTAAAGCATACAATCCAACTATTAAATCTGAGCAATCTTTGACAGTTTTAAATCAATATAATTAAATTTCATTTATAGGCAGTATTTATACTAAGGCACCAATGTTACTTCCGATTGGTACCTATTTATAAGCAATTTCTTTTAATCTTATATCTGTAAATTTTCAAATATATGATGTTAGCATATTTATTAAGCCTACTACTAATAATCAATCTTATTTTAAATATTTTCACTCTATCTTTATTTTTTATTTTGAAAGAGCTAATAAGTTACTAAAAGATGGTAAATTATGCAATGAATAAGCTGTTAATACGTTTAAAAGTTTAGCTGATTTCTTGTAATTTTCAGGATTTTACTTAATTAATAGTAACATATTATTAAATATTTTTAATAGTTTAAATTTTCCTATTCCAGTTGATTCTAATGAAAGAGTATATATTAGATATTTTGCTTTGCAAAATTAAATACTCTAACTTGCTAACTTTTAGATTTAGTTTAGAGTTAAATGTCTATATTTTCTAATAATTAAAGCATAACTTTTTTTTCTATTTTTCATTTTCTAGTCCTTTTTCTGAATTTTATAAGCTAATTTTGTTGGAAAATGTAATTGTCTATTAATTATGTACCAAATATTAAAATTCGACTTCATCATCACTTTCTAATTAATCTTTAATCTCCGTTTCAAATTTTTTAAATAAATCATTATTATTTGCATATTTTACTAATTTTAAATTTTAGTTTTTCTTCTTAATTTAATACAAATAAAATTATTTTTATTTTTTTATCTGTAAAATAATTTATTTTAAATATACAATTGGTATCATCTTAATGTCACAGTTTTATATAGAAACGAGTTATTTTTCGCAATTTTAGGTTAAAATATTTTTATCTATACTTTTTGCATCTAAAAAAGTAACTTATTAAATTAATATTTTTTAGTTTTTAATTCTTATAGTAATTATTTTTTCTTATTCTGAAAAAATTCATAACAAGTTATAATTTTTTAAATTCTTTGCTATTAGTCTCAAATAAACAATTCGGATTAAAGTTTGCTTTGAGTCATATGCATAATATTCTCATAATTTATCTTCAAAAAGTAATGCTTATTATTTATATCTTTCAAATTGATAAATATTATTAGATATTAGATTAGATTAATTTTTATTAAATTTAGGCTTTGCGTATTATCTCGACTAAGTTTTACATCTAATGAGAACATTTGCAAAGTATTTTTATTTCCAATCTTCTCATTATTTCTAAAATTTTGCTTTTATTGAAAAAATGATTAATTCAAATTCATTTTAATTTACTATGCTACATTAAAAGAGTTTTAATAAATATCTATTTTCAAATTCCTTACAATCCATTATTTTTAGATTAACTTTTTGCTAAGTTTTTGGTTATATGCTTTAGTACATTATTAATATCTAATACAAACTAAGTATCCTAATTGGTTATTCTTAATTGAAGTTAAGGTTTCATGAATGGCAATATAAATTTATAATTTCATCTTATTTTTATAATTTCCTTTTAATAAAAAAGCCAATTTCTTATATCTTATCATATAATCTTAATTTGAGCTCAGTCTTTTGCTATTTTTATCGACATTTTTTTTCATTTCTCTTAAACTTTCTAACTAATACATTTTGTTTCATTAAACTGTAAAATTGTATTAATTATACATTCTAATTTGTTTGACTAATTTTGTACTTCAACATCAATTAATGATGTTTTATCTAATTCTAAATCTTAAGTAGTTTTCTTTAATCTTGGTAAAATATGTAAATTTTCTGCCATTCTTTTCTAATATATAATTCTATATCTTAATCATTCTAATAATAATAATAATAATAATAATAATAATATACTCAATTAAAGTGTTTGTGACTTCGAGGCATTTCAACCTCATTTCCACCGACATTCAGTGATCGCTCCTGGATGTTTAAAATAAAAATTCGGGTCATCCAATTTTTTCGGAGTTCTGGAGCTTGAATGGAAAATATTTCTTTTGTAAACTTTTCCTTCCATCATCACGTAAATTCTTTCTAATTCCTTTAAGATTCCTTCGCTCTTTTTCTTCATCTTTCTTTGTATATCTTGCAACTCTTGAATCTATGGAATCTTGATTAGCACAGGTAAAATCTCTTAATAATAAATAGAGAAATTTAAGTTAGACAATCTAAAGAATTAATTAAATTTAGTTAAATTAAAGTATAACAAAAATATAAAATGAAAAGTATATATTATCATTATATAATTACAACATAAGCTAACATTTTATACTACGCAAATCATAAATAAAATATATTAAATAATTATTAAAATAAATAAATTTAAACCTTTTTTAAATGTTTTAGATAACTGCTATCGTTAATTATCTTTTAATAAAAAGGTAACTAAATAACAAATTTAATGAAATGGAACACTTGGAATATTGAAAAGTTTAAATAAATCAAGTAAAGTTTTAAGATACAATTCTCTAATGGCGGTAAATTGAAATTTTACAAATTATTAATGGTGTTCATGTATTATCATATTTCTTTCAAAAATCAATCAATATAGTTATTTGTTTAAGAGTTCTTTTTGATTAAAAAACTTTAAAAATGTGACATTCGATTATCTTCTTTAATTTAACCTTCAGAAAAGAATAAATGAATAGTCTCCGGAAAATTTAAGTTAGACTTTTTTTCAATTAATTAAAATTAACAGAAACATTAGCATGAGCACTCAACTACCTTCAATAAGCTTTACTTTATTATTTCTAATTAAATTATTTTAAAAATTTGCCTTTTTATTATCTCTTCACAAAAGTCTTTAACTTATTCAGAATTATTATATATTAATTCTTTGTATCATTAACATATTTTTATAAAGGTTTTTTCTTTATATTCTAACCCTTACTTTTTCTGAAAAAATTTTCTTTATTTAAATAAAAAAAATGAAAACTAAAAGTTATAGGGCAAATGTTATTAAAATTATTTATCTATCAAAATGAAATAAAAATGTAAAACTTTCTAATTTATTTTTGTATTTGTAATTTAAATATGATTTATTTATTTTCTCTTACTGTTACTCTTTTTTACTTTTAAGATAAATTTTAAATTAATTAAGCTTTTTATGCTAATTTAATTAGAATTGGTTATTATATAAGTAAATTTTTAATTCCATTATTTTTCTATTTACATAAAAACTAAAAGGCATTATTTGCATTATTTTGACAATGTTCTTAATTTTATAAAACCCAAGTTATTTTATCACTTAATTACTATAAAAAATTTCTTATATAAACAACTTTATCCATATTCCAAGAAATTTCTTAAAAGAATCTGATCAAAATTAAGATACACAAGAAAACACTCTAATTTATTCTTTTGTAACATTATGGCCTTTGTTTTCTTATTTTCTTACTAATTATAAATTTCTAATAATATTTTGTAACTTTATCTTAATTAAAGACTTTTCTTCTAAGCTCATTTGAAAACCCACACAGATAATTAGTTTATTAATAAATTATAAATAAATCTAAATTAAAAAGCTAAAATTAAAGCTACTCTTTTGTTACAATTACTACGTTACTAATATTTTATTTTTTTAGCAGATAAGCCTTATTTTCACATAATTATATGCAACTATGCTTTAATCTTTATGAGCATAAGAATCTTTAATCTGAGTTTTAAATATTAATAATTTAAAAGAGTTATTTTAATTTTCTATTTGGCATAGTAAATTAGCATAAACTATTCCTTTCTATAAAAATATTAGATTTTGTAAGCTATCATTCATTAAAAAATGCTAATAATTTTTAATTTTTTACTTTTTGTCTTTTCAGTTTTCTCTATTTTAAATATTTAAAGTATAATCTATAAGCAAAATTAAAAACTATAAGTTATAGTGAATTAAAGTAAATAATAAATAATAAATTTATGCTTTTCTTAAGAACATGAATGTAAATTTTAGAGCAATTATATTTATTTTCAATCAATAAAATAATAATTTTTTTAACTAAGCTAAATATAAAGCTTTCAGCATTTTATTTATTATATAATCAAGTTCTTTTAATTTATATTTATTATCTTTTAGTCTTTTTTTCTTAATCTATTATTGTAAAAATTAACGATTAGATTCAAATTTAATTTCTTATTAGTAATGTTAGGTATATTTTTCATAACAAGTAAAGGCTTTTATTTTATAAAGAAAAATATAAAATTACTGATAATTAAACAGATAGTTTAGAATCTTTAATGCATTTTTAAACTATTCTCTTCTCTTATTCCTCTCTCTCTTAAATTAAAAATATTGAATATTTAAAAAATCTTACTTTCATAATTAAAAGTAAAATATTATAAAAAGTAACGGAGCTATATTTAATTATAACTACTAGTAGACTAAAAACTTATTAATAGATTATTTGAAGATTAGATTTAATTATTTCCATAAAAAAGAAACTAAGTTAGGACACTAAATAAAAGTTTATATGCAACTCAAAAAGAGATTTTATATTAAATTCTAATTATTAAAATTAATTTATTTTGTAAAATGCAAGTAATTCCTATAAATGCTTATTTAAATAGGTTAGATTTCCTATATTTAGAAATTAATTCACTTTCATGTAACAGTAATAAATACTTGCTATATTCAACCATAATTATAATTTACCATACCAGTCTTTAATTTTCTAGTTTTTATACTAACAAAATCTATCTGCATTTTTTATTTAAAAAAGAAGAAGTAAAAAATATGGAAACTAATTAAAAATCGCTAATTTAAATTCTTAGTGACTCTTCTTTATCTAGCAACAAAGAAGCTGTGATCTTATAAAAAAAGCATAGGCAGATGTTTACACCTTCATAAATCTAGAATTTGGAAACGCTACAACTGAAGTAAATAAAATGAATAGCAAATTTAATAAGATAAATACTAAAACAATGTAGCTAATAGACAATAAATATTTTTCTTAGGGTTACACTAAGATAACTTAAATATTCCTTGGAGCGATGTCACCAGTTGAAGCGCATTTTAAAAGTTGAGAAATATACTTATCAAAAGAAAGCAAATTTTGCCGCCACAGTTTAATAAAATGAATCAAAAATATCTTCAGGAAATTTAAATAATAGTGGGATTAATAAAGATATTTAAGATACAAAAAATACTTTAAATAACCAAAATGAAAATAATAACGGAATTATAAAATGATCCATATTTACTTAAAACTTAGAGTATAATCATGTATAGTACTCAAATTATAAATTCAACAATCTTTTAAACCAAAAGAATTAAGAAAATTAAAATCTAAAAAATCTTGAAATCAAAAACATATAACTTTAAGCCTAACTTATTGAAGTAAAGGATCAAATGTAATTCTAGAAATAAGAGTTTGAAACTAGTAAAAAATAGTTCTTAAATTAGATTAAAGAACTTGAATAATAAATATAAAATAATCAAATTATTTTTAATAAAAAATTTCTATCAGCTTAAGAAAACCAGGATCAAACTAATTAAAGGATTATAAGTAAGTATGAAGCAGTAATAGAAAAGTACAAAATGTATGTAAATAAAACTTTCAAGAAATGAAAGAAAATTTAAAATTAAAATTAAATACTAAAATCTAAATATTATAAGTAATAACTATAGTTGAAATATAATTAATTAATTTTTGGAAAAAAGCAAAATAATTCTAAAGAGATAGGAATTTAAACAGATTGTATTTCTCAATATAATAGTTAAACTACATAAACTGATGAAATTAATTAAATCTATTAAATAGATAAATTTTAAGTTTAGTTTAGAAGTCATTCCTTAGTTCCTTAAAAATCCAATTAATCTACAATAATCATTTAAAATTCCTCGACATAAACTAGCTCGTATGAATTCTTGTATATGTCTTAATCTAGTTCATAGGATGTTTTAGAAGAACTTGAGCTATATAAAAAATAATTATCTAAATTTGATTACATTTAGTAATTATATTACGAAATCTCTTAGAAAAAGAAGACTATTGGGTTTGAATTATTGGAATCTAAAGCCCAAAACCAATAGTTGATAATTTAAAATTAATGACTTATAAATAAAGACTAATAACTATAAAGCTAATAACTTTAAATAATCAGCTAAAAATATAAAATTAGTAGAGTTTGAAATAAAATATGGAGTTTCAAGAAGAATTATAATAAAAAGATATGGAGTTCCAAATATTAATATCTTAAAAGCATAATGAAATTTAACACTTAAAAAATTGTAATATATAATAACTACTAACCATAGAAAAATGTAATATAGACATATAAAAACAATATTATCTCAAACTTTAATAAACAGCAGAAAATTCTACTTAAAGAGAATTACTAAGCTAAAATAAATAAATTTAGACAGATTAAAGCATTTAAATAAAATGTAATGTAGAAAATAAAATGATCTAAGCAATTAATTTATAATAACATTAGGAAATTTAAGTTTAATGATAACATTAAGAAGTTGAAGTTAACACTGAAAAATTGGAATAAAGTTAAACATTTTGTCAAACAAAACTTTATAGATATAAATCACTAAAAACTACAATAAACATATCATTAACTTAATATGGAATTTATTTTAAATATCTAGAATAACTTAGAAAACTAGAAGAAATTATATTAAGAAAATAAGAAATTAACATCTAGTACAATAAAATTTAATAATCAAATCAATTTTGCTAAAAAAGCTTGCTTGATGAGAATTATATAAAACTCCAGTAATTCTTTCATTAGCTAAATATGAACTTCATTTGTAACAATTAAAAGTTTGAGTAAAACTTAAGAAAATAGTAAGAAATTAATGAATAATTAATGAAAGAATTATTTGATCTAAAAACCAAGCCTTGATAAAAAGATTAAATGAGCTAAACAAACATTAATTATATTGAAAACTAGAATCGCACTGTTATCAAATAATAAAATCCTTTCAAAAGAAAGCATGAAGAAGATGGAATTTAATATCCTCCAGCTAAACGCATTATTAAATGAAAAAATATAGAGAAAGTGAAAAGATAATACGATAATAAAATTTTCAATCTCCTCAACTATAAAACTTTATCAGACAAGGTTCGTGAAGGAGGAACTAATATTAAATGAGCAATGTTCAAGGAAAGTATATAACAATTAATAAAGAATTAACTCAAGGTACTATAGATAGTACCTAAAATGTTATTAAAATAGACAATAAACTACTAGAATCTTATTCGATTTAAGTAATTTACATTTTGATCTAATATTTCCACCAGCACCCTGAGTATAAAAAAAAACTGGTACATATATAAAGAGATTCATAAGGGACTAAATATATTTGCATATATTAGGGAGGGCTCCCTGGTGGAGCGCAAGAATCTAAGAAAATAAAAATAGGACATGTAAATATAAGCTCAATAGCTAGTAAGCAAACGGTATTATAATAATTCATCCTTGATAATGAATTTGACATTTTTTCAATAAACGAAACATGAACATAATAAACATATTGCCCAATTGTTATAGAACAATATCGTACCTATTACTAAAACGCAAATAAACGTGCAGGTGGAGTATGTCTATTAGTAAAAAAGTAACTTGATTCTTGTTAAAATGAATTAGATTTCTCAAATATTCCTGGACATTTTATAAGCGTGAGAGTTGGAAATTTAATAATAGCATCATGCTATTTGCGTACGAAGGAAAAGTCAAATATTAATAAGGACATTGCATATGAATACCTTAATAGTATCATAAATAATAGTGACCAAAATCCTAATATCCTTTGCGGCAACTTTAATGCCTTAATTCCTAACTACGGTAATAATTCATCACAAATCAATAATAATACTTAAAGATTACTAGACTTTATAGAAGCAAATTAATTAATCATTTTAAATTATAATGAGTCCAACACATTTATTCATAGAGCCAATAATTAATGTGTAATTACTACTTCTTGGCAACTTCACATTTAAATTCTGCTGCTTTCACTATAAAGTTATCCAAGGGTTTGCATACTGATAATTTTCCATTAAGTATTACATTAAATTATAATTTAAAAAGAAGTGAATAAGATTAACAATAACGATTACTCTTTAAAATTTCTAAACTATAGGATTTGGAAACGAGAAACTATTATTAAAATCTATTTTTGGGATAATTTTATCAATTCTAGTAACTTTATTAAAACCATGTTGAAAATTACTGCTAATTCATCTACGATCTTATTAGTTATAATGCTCAGATTGCGCTTGGATCTTAAAATCAAAGCAAAAACTATTATCAATTGCCAAGTTACTTAGCTACGTTATTTGTTCAAGCAAAAAAGGATAATATTGCATATTAGAACGCATTAACTTTGTATGGACGTCATAATTAAGAAGTTACCAAACTTTACTAGCTTAAAATTTAATCTTATAAGAGTTATCTTCACAAATTTTGGAAATTAAAACAATTAAAAGCTAAGGAAAAACATAAAGATCTTAACAAAAATGCTTAAATAATGTTTAAACAAGCTAAAAGCTAATAAACCCTAAAATTCGTAATTAGATGAATTTTAACTTTAACTAACAATAGCAATTTATTGAAAATTGGGAAACTAACGTTTTTGATAAACATTCGAAAATAAGAAAATAAGTAAGATAGAATTTGACTTCTCAAACATAAAAATAGAGGGAATATTTAGAAATAAATCTTTTATCTTAAATTAGAAATTAAGTCATTTATAAAATATGCCTCTTTTTACGTGATTTGAAATTAAAAAAATTATATCTTAGCTTGCAAATAATAAAGCTACAGGTAATGATGGTCTAAAAGCTGAACTTATTAAATATGGAGGTTAAGATTTGCATCAAATTATTACAAGTTTCATTAATAACATGCTTAGAACATTTAAAATACCTAATGAAATGAAAAAAATAAACATTCTTCCGATTTTCAAAAAAGGAAGCAAAAGTAATTGATGTAATTGACGACCTATAGCTTTATTGAACTGTCTACTTAAAATTTATGATAAAGCACTAACATAACTACTTTATAATTATATTTATGAACGGAACATTTTACATCCAGCCTAATTTGGATTTATTCGTAAACGCTCCACTACTTAGCAAATTTGAACTATTTAGTAAATTATAGACTTGTATCGTAGATGGTCCCATAAAAAGTAATTAATTGCTACTTTAATAGATGTAGAAAAAATGTTTGATAGCATATCTAGGAAATTACTTTTTGATCATCTTAGAAGACTTAGGCTACCTTTGGACCTAATATTGGCACTAGAATCTTTTTACGATAATGTTGATACTAAGTTTATAATTGATGGGTATCTTACAAGAACAATTAAATATAACAATGGAGTATTATAAGGAAGTAGCCATGTACCTGTACTTGCAATTTTATACTATGATATTGTTATAAGATATTTAGAAGATAATCATAAGAAATTAGGATTTACAATATTATCTAAAACTTTCGTAGTACGAGCCTTCGCTGACGACTTAATCCAATTGTCTTCTTCCTAGAAAAATGCCTAAAAATTATTACAAGCTACATCTACAGTTTTTGATTGAGTAAAATTTACAATTAATGTAGATAAATGTGAAGTAATAGAAATCTTTAAAAAAATAAATGAAAAGAAAGCTAACCTTCTATTAATATAAAGATCAATGGGATTCAAATTGCTTAAAAAGATGAAATTACCTATTTAGGATATTAGTTAGGAATAAAATAAAATTACAAATTACATTGTACAGCAGTAGCTACCAAATACAGAGTAGCTATTTAAAAAGCTACTGCAATACTTTCTAAATATATTTTAGTATCCCCTCTCAGCTTTAAAATTCTTTATAGAACTTTTATTTTGCCTAAAGTTGAATATGGAAGTGATATTACTCTGTGAGCTACTATTTCTGGAATTAAAGGAATAAAAAACAAGATAACAAAATCGTAAAGACTTATCTCAAGATAGGAATTTAGATCTTAAGAATTCACATTCAAAGAGTCATGCTTTATTGACCTAAACTGGCTTTCTTTTACACATATAGCAACTAAAAATTTAATGCACTATTATTAAAAATTAATGTAATATAGCAAAGAAAATCCTAACTAAGATACTGCTTTTCTATTAGAAAAATGCACTAAATTTAATTTACCATACTAGAAACATATAAAGAAATGTATCGATTTGTATAATTTTGACATTTCACATGTTTAGAGTAAGATGGATTTTTATAAGCTCACAGAATAAAAAATAAAACATAAATTCTTAATGGAATGTCTCTCTAGGAATACACTTATGCCAACAGCAAAAAGAATTATAGACTAAATAGAAAATAATTAAAGTGTATTTCCTGAAATTACTTATACCAAATATAATAAACACTATATTAGAGAGACTATTTCTATTTATAAACTTAGGACTTTTTCTTATAATTTTCAATAAGAACTTAGTAATCGCCACATTAACGTTAGATATAGCATTATTTGCTTATGTGGCTAAGACTTTGATGAAACTGATCATATTTTTGATTGCTAATACTATGCAGACATTATTGAGGAACTTGAAAGTCATAAAGCTTTTAAAGAAAAAGACAAGAAGAAACTAATTCTTTATGACTAAAACTATATAAACAAACATTTTTCAAAGAATCAAATTCCTAAAATAGACAAATTAGTCAAAAATTTTCATTCTAAATTACTATAAAGCGTATTGAAATGTTTGAACTACAAGATGAGCTTTTAGAAGAGTTTCTAGAAGGAAAAAAAGACAATATTCATCAAGACAATAAATAAAAATATATGATAGAGAAAGAACAAGAAGAAGCTTGATTGAAATTTACAAACTTTTATCTTTCAACATAGTTCTCTAAATAAGTCTGAGTATCGAAAAGCTGATGAAGTTAAAATACTGATATAAAAACTATGAGCGAAGACTCCAATTCTCTTTAGAACCTTTCACAGTATGAAAATAAGTTTAATTAACATATTGCTGACCAATTATTAAAACTGCAGTCTTTAAGTAAAGATTCAGACATACATTAGAGCTCTTATCTAGTTCTTAAAATTAGTCTGAGTATCGAAAAGATGATGAAGTTAAACTACAGAAATAGAAAATCTGAGAGAAGACTCCGATATTTTTTGAGTTCTGAAATAGTTTATAAAGCAATTCAGAGTTACGTTAAAGCTGAAAATCTTAAAAAACTGAAATAAGATTTTTGTGAATAGAAACAGAAATACTTAATAGCTCTGATCTAATTATAAAAAGAGTATGATAGAGGTAAAATTTAAGAAATTAAAAACTAAAAAACAAACTTTAAGCGAAGAATCCGATATATTTTAGAGATCTGAACTAGTTCCAAAAATTAAAAGTATCGAAAAAGATAATGATGTTAAAGTACTGAAATAAAACTTTGAGTTAAGACTCAGATATTCGTGTGTTCGGCATTAGATCTAAATAAATCTGACAAATATATTGCTGAAATACTAAAAGACTGAAAGAAGAACTTTAAGTTTGGAATCGGTTTTCCTTGAGAGTACTGATCAAGTTCTCCAAAAAAGTCTGGGTAAAATTAAAGCTTAAGAACTTCAAGACTGTAAGAAGAACTTTAAGATTCGAATCCGTTATCCTTGAGAGCTCTGATATTTAATAATAATCAATCTGAATATCGAAAGAGCTGAAACACTAAAAGATTAAAGAAGAATTTAAAGTTTGGAATCCGTTAATCCTTATGAACTCTGATACTGCTCTCAAAAAAGTCTGGGTAGAGATTAAGCTAAAGAACTGTAAGAAAATCTTTAAGATTGCAATACGTTATCCTTGATAGCTCTAATCAAGTTCTAAAAATTAAACTGAGAAATGAAAGTCCTGAAATACAAAAAAACTGTAAGAGAAACTTTAAATTTGGAATCCTTTAATCCTTGATAGTTCTGATCAAGTTCTCGAAAAGAAACAGGTAAGATATAAAGCTTAAGAACTAAAAGAATATGAAAAGAAATTTAAGTTAGGAGTCCGTTAATCCTTGCAAGCTATGATCAATTTCTCCATAAAAGTTTGCTGAGATAAAGCTTAAGAACAATAGACTGTAAGAAAAACTTTAAGTTTGCAATCCGTTATCCTTGAAAGCTCTTATCAATTGCCATAAAAGGTCAGGGTATAGGGTAAACTACAGATCTTCAAGACGATAAAAATACTTTTAAGTTCATAATCCTTTAATCTTTAAGAGCTCTGATTAAGTTCTCCAAATTTGAACTGAGATCTATATGTGCTGAAATACTAAAAAACTATAATAGAAAATTAATATTTAGAATCCGTTATCCTAGATAGCTCTGATATAGTTCTCAAAAAGAGACAGTTAGATGTAAAGCTTAAGAACTATAAAAATGTAAGAAGAACTTTAGAATTGCAATCCGTTATCCTTGAAAGCTCTTATCCAGTTCTCCAAAAACAAACAGATAAACGAAAAGCTTAGAACTAAGATTGTAAGATGAACTTTAAGTTAGGAATACGTTAATACTTGAAAACTCTGATCCAGTTCTCCAAATTTTAACTGAGAATCGAAGTTGCTGAAATAGTAAAAAACTTGAAGAGAAACTTTAAATTTGGAATCCGTTAATCCTTGATAGCTCTTATCAAATTCTACAAAAAGAGACAGGTAAGATATTAAGAAAAAGAAAAATAAATCTGTAATAAGAATTTTAAGTTTGCAATCCGTTAACATTGCGTGTTAGGATCTCTTTCTATAGTTATATCTGAATATCGAAAGTGCTAAATACTAAAAGACTGTAAGATTTATTTTAAATTAGGAATCCGTTATCCATGAGTGCACTGATCAATTTATCCAAAAAAGTTTGCTGATATAAAGTTTAAGAACTATAAAATTGTAAGAAGAACTTTAAGTGGCAATCCTTTATCTTTACGTGCTCGGATTTCTTTCTATAGTTATATCTGAATATCGAAAGCACGGAAATTCAAAAAGACTGTAAGATTAACTTTAAGTTAGAAATCCGCTTTCCTTTAGATTTGTTTAAATCCTGCCATTGAACTTAGAATCTAAATGCTGAAATATTTAAAATCTGTAAGAGAAACTTTAAGTTTGAATTCAGTTAATCGTTAAATGCTCTGATCAGTTTATCCAAAAAAATTTGCTGATATAAAGCTTAAGAACTATAAAACTGTAAGAGAAACTTTAAGTTTGGAGGCCGTTAATCCTTGAAAGCTCTGATCAAATTCTCCTAATTTGAACTGAGAATTGAATGTGCTAAAATATTAAAAAACTGATAAATTTGGAATCCGTTAGGCGTATGAAGCTCTAATCAAGTTTTCCAAAAAGAGATTAAAAAAATTTAAAGCTTAAGAACTAAAAGACTGAAATAAGAACTTTAAGACTGCAAACCGTTATCCTTGCGAGCTCGGATCTTTTCCTTAAATTTAATCTCAATATGCAAAGTGCTGAAATACTAAAAATCTATAAGAGAAACTTTAAGTTTGGAGGTCGTTAATCCTTGAAAACTCTGATCAAATTCTCCAAATTTGAACTGAGAATCCTAGGTGCTAAAATCTTAAAGACCGTAAGAGAAACTTTAAGTTCGGAATCTGTTTTCCTAGAGAGCTCTAATCAAAATCTCAAAAAAAGTCTGTGTAGAGTTAAAGCATATGAACTTTAAGACTTTAAGAAGAACTTTAAGTATGGAATCCGTATCCTTTAGAGCTCGATTGTTTTCTAAAGCATAATCTTATTATCGAAAGTGCTGAAATACTAAAAAACTTGAAGAGAAACTTAAGTTTGGAATCCGTTAATCCTTGCGAGCTCTGATCAAGTTCTAAAAAAATGTCTGGATAGATGATAAGCTTAAGAACTTCAGTACGTTATAAAGAATTTAAGTTTAGGAATCCATTTTCCAGATTGCTCTGTTCTTTTTCTCAAAATACATCTGAGTTACGAAAAAGCGTAAGTATTTAAAGAATGAAAGTACAACTTATTTTATAGACTCCATTTCACTTGAGATCTTTGGTTTAGTTCTAAAGATTTTGTCGGGATAAAATTGAAAAACCTAAATTTTGAATGAATAACTTTGACTAAAACTTCATTCTATTTGAGAGTTTCGTTCCAGTTCTAAAAATCATTAGTGAAAATTTTAAAAGCGGAAGATTTTAATGTTGAACATTTATTTAAAGAAATTTCTGCTTGAGAGCTTTGGTCTAGTTCTCAAAATGAGTCTCAGTAGGGATAAAGCTGAAGAGCCTAGAAGATTTTAAGTAGAACTTTGAATAAAAACTCCATTTTGCCTTTTTTAAGGATTTTCACACTATGTATGTAATGATAGATATTTGAATTTATAATGGTTAATTATAATTTTTGATGGTAACTGTTATAAATTACCTTTATAAGCTTTTTTAATCTAAATAATAATAAAAATGTAAGCGTTACCAAAATGCTTAATCTGCTAAGAAGATTACAACTTAACTAATGCTCTTCCAACTGTCTTACCTTGTGGACATATTTACTGTGGTTTGTGTTTGAATACTCAGTTCTGATTATAAGGCATAATGTAATGTCCTATTTGTTAAAAAGGATTCCATTTTAGATTTGAAGACTTACCTTAAGAAAGTGATTTAATAAGAATGATATTTTAAAACTAATAATACATATAAAAGATTTAAGATGCTAGATAGAAATTAAAAGAGATAAGGAAGTAAATTATGCAAAAATCTAAAACCATTACAACCAAATTATCTAACATTACTAATACTCTCATTATACCATATACTAATATCATCCAATACACTACCATTAACTACAACTAATAACACTAAAATATTATACAATCATCCTAATTCCCTATTTACTCATTTCTAAAACCAACTCAAATCCAAACTATAACAGTCTAACTATATTCCACTATATAACCACCTTTACTACTAAACCCTAAATTAACTTCAAATTATATCACACAAATAAGAAACTAACTATAGTACAATACTAAGTAACAACAGTTAAACACTAAACAGACTAATTAACATAAACTAACCTAGTAGCAACAGTTTATTCAATCTAACTATATTCACTTTTTTGATTACTTAATTTAAAAATTAAGTTTATTTAACATTTAAACAGAGTAATTACGATAAGTCTAAGTTTAAATTATAATTCCAGAATTTAGTAAAAGTATAGAATATTAAAATAAGTTATATTTAATTGGAGGATAAAACTAATAATAAAATAAAGGAATAAAAGAAACTCGATAGTTCGATTTCGAAGGTAATAATACAAAACTTAGTGATCTAAATGAGGGAAGATATTAATTTGGATTAGCAGTAGCTTAAAATTATCTTTATGTGGTTGGAGGAGTTACTAGTATAAATCAAGCTTTAAAATCAGTAGAAAAGTTAAAGATAGGAAACTAAAGTAAATGATAAAAATGCTCTTAATTATTATTCATAATAGTAGACTAAACTTTAGTAGTAGATAAAGATGAATAAAACATTTATTCAATTGGAGGTGTAAATTAGAAAGTATAAACTTTAAAAGATATATGAAAGTATAACATATAGGATGATAGATGGATTAAGCAAAATTTGAATCTTCCTGAAGCTATTGCTTATCCTATAGTTTCTTTAGAGCCTTTTGTCGTATTCGGAGGTTTAAAAAATCCATTTACGAAAGAATGTTCAAGAAGAATATATAAAAGAAACTAATAATAATGGCAATAAAGTTAAATTTTTAAAGATGTTTTAGCTTTAACGGAGATGAAAATAAGAGGTGTCTATGGATATGTTTTTGCTTCTGAATAGGGAAGAGCTTCAATAATGAGGATTGATTTAGAAAAGTTGAGTTATAGAAGTGTTAAAGGGGATAACTGAGATAATAATAATATTGATATGATTAATATTATTGATAATAAATATAGTTTTATATGTAAGTAGTTTAAATATCTATAGTAAATATGTTACTACTTATTAATATGGTTAATCTATACTTATTAGTGTTGTATTTTTATAAGTTTTTTTGTATGTTTAAGTGTATATATGATGTTGATATGGTAATGTAGTTATAGCTATATAGTTGACAATAAAGATTATTTTCCTTACTAGCTCTTTTTAAAGCTGAAATAAATAAAGAATCAAATTTTATCTAAACATCTTTAAAAATCTATTATTCAAATATTATCATTATTCAGATACTAACATACAGCTTATAACATACCAAAACATATTCAACAATGTCAAAAAACTATCTTTAATATATCCTTATATTTAAATTATACAAGTACAGATTACTATTTATCTAATCAAAACTATAATCAAATTATCATTAACCTATATCTAAATACAAGTCATTATTACTATCATACACTCTAAAATACATACTTTAATACCAACTACTAAACTTTCCTATACACATATATCAAATCAGGCCATTATAACCCTAATACTTCCGATAAAAGTTCAATCATAATAAATAAATAATAATAAATAACAACGTACACTTGTGTGATAAGCCTTACTTATTTGAGGGTTCTCTCGATCGGTACTAGAATCTAACTAGGATGCTGAAGTCCAGGTCTCAGAGTAATCCTGCCTTTATGTCATTAATCTGGTCGGGAATTGGAAAAACCTGAAGACTGAACTGAGACAAATTATATCTTTAAGTAGAAAATTAAATTAGATTGTGAAATTTGGCACAAGAATTGTATTTTATTCTATTCCCTTTTAACTTTAGCCTTTGGAAAGAAATACAAAAATTTTGAGAGTAAAGGTAATAAATTTTTATTTAAAAAACTGAGAAAAAAGTGACCAAAGAGATCAGACGAAGCCAGAAATATTTCTAGACTATTTTAACAACAAGATTTGGTTTTTTATTAATCGTGGTGAACTTAATAAAGGTAGAATCACGTTTATTTATTTATCTTTAGAAACATTCTCTTCAGATTATTAAATCCTAGCTTCCTTATACTTAGCAGATAAAACTTCCCTTTTAAATTTAGTCTTCTAGGTAGTATTCAAATTAATACTTACTTCTGTGATATTCGATTTTAACTTAGAAAAAGATACAAGAGAGTAGAATTTACATAATTAAAATTTTAAGTTATCTAAAAATAGTGTAATATATTACTTATTAGCACATGCAGGTTAATTGAACCAGCTAAATATTATGAATAATCCTTGACTTAAATTAAAAGTTCTGAAGAGCCCTACTAGATAGTAAAGATCTCCTAATGTCAGTGTATCAGGAAAAATATTGAGACCTTTGGCATTACGAAAAGGCTCTGATGTAGTAAAATGTATTCCTGATATTGATATTTTTGTAAGAAGAGGAGTGGTCACTGTAGATAATCATTTTGAATTCATAAATTATGGAGTAAAGCGTTATAGATTTGTTCTTCTGTTTAAAATTAAACATTTCAACAGTGCTCTATGATCTTAAAATAAGTCTGAAAGTTCATATTTATCTTTTGAATTAAAAGCATCTTGTTGAGAAGTGATGATATGGTAAGTTCCCACAGCAAACTAGGATAAAATTAAAATCCTAATTCTTATGAAGAAAATAAAGAATTTCTCAGGATAATTGATTTGGCAGGTTCTTAACTAAAGTATATTTATCCTATATAAAATGTATATAGGATAATTTAAAGTTCCAATAATATACAGTGATAAATGCTTTAAATGTGGAAGATGCTACCTTATTATCTAGATTCTGGTTATCAGTCAATAAAATAAAAAATTGCAAAGTTTTCCTGAAATATTCATTAAGACAACACAAAATGTTCTCATACTAAGCTATATGTTCAGTGGAAGAAACAATTTAGACGGTTCCAAAAGCATTACTATATCAGGCGTGTAAGGGAGCAGAAATTAATCATGATTATCCGAAAGAACGTTAATAAATTTATCCTACTTGGAACAAAAATGAAGTTTTACAGTTAATTTTTAGTATTTATATTTGAAATAAGAATGGTTACTTGGTATTTAAGATAGAGTAATAACAATTTTTAAACATAAGCTTCCTAATTTGAACATAAATTATTGAAGAATTAAATATATTAATTAAAAGTAGGTAAATTATTGTTTAAGGGGTATAAAAATAAAGATTGGCCTTTAAAATTGAATTTAATTTAATCTAAATAAATTAGGCGAAAAATAAAGTTTAACAAGTTTGGATTCAAAAATTAGATAGATATAACTAATATTAATTATTGAAATGATAGATAATTAATTAAATATATAGCTTTTATCGTATAAAGAAAATAATCAGTTTAGTTTTATTGAATGTAATAATTCTTAAGCTTTCTAAATTAAGCTTATATCTTATAAAAGTTAAAGATATCTTAAAATCTTATTGATATAATTGTCTGGTTTATTCTATTTATTCCTTAGACTAATTACACTTCAATATTTAAATTTTTATTTTAGTATTATTTAACTTTTTAAGTCTCATTTCTGTTTCAGTATTAAGTTCCACTGCCAAAGTAAATTTATCTAGCATAGTTTTTACCTTTAAATAAAAATCTGCTGATTTATTTTAATATCATGCTTTTAAACTCTCCCTTGCTTCCGTTTGACTGTAGTAGAATCTTACGAAAAAGCATTTTCTCCACTAAATTGAAAAAAATTCTATCATTGATATTGAAAGGCATAACTGTAAATCTAAATTTAAAGATTTCTTAGTCTAAATTTTAAGCATTTGCTAACGTTATTTGGTTACCTTTAAGCAGCTTAAGCAAACTCATGGATTTAAGAAGCAAAAATAATTTTCCTAATTTTGTTTGCTGAAAGATATTAAGTTTCAGCTAAGAGTCAATAAAGCCAAAATTTTATACTAGACGCTAAATAAAAATTTTAGAAAGAGCTTAGAAACTAGCTATCTAAAACGAATGGAAACGATGGTTTTCATATTTATAAGGACAATAAGCTATTTTGGGTAAGAGGAGATAAAGATGTTTTGCCATAAAGATAATAAATAGGATGATAAGGTATTAGAGATACTAAAGGGATAAATATTATCTTTTACTGGTGCTTTCTGAAACTAATAAATAGTAGATATAATCTAGAATAAATATAAATGGTGTGATATAGATTCTAGTTTAATAGGAGTTAAATGTGGTAGATAATGTTAATCTGTTATATGAATAGAAAGTTGGTTAGTAAGACATATTAATGAATGATATGTTTTACATGTTTATAAATTAGGCTTAGATACTATTGCTCCCTATCTACATGAAAAGGAATAGATAAGGTTAGCTCTGTATTATATGGAATTGTATTTTGGAATAACTTTGATGAGGATTGTAGGTGTGGACTGATTTGATATAGTATTAATAAGTTGATTCTTTGAACTTAAGATTAAATTAGAAGTTATCTTGCTTAATTAACCTCTCTTAAGTATTTAAGATTAATTAAAATTAATCTAAACTTCTTAATTAGTCTCAACCAATACACTATAAGGATAAAACCACTTTACAACACCATTCATTATCAATTCAAATCACTACACCAATATCATACCATACAGTTTAACTGCCTCCAATTAATTACTCTAAAACTATCTTACATCATAACCAAATCTATAGCATACACACACCAACTAACTCAAAACTAATTTTTAAGAACTAGCATACAACTAAGACTAACCATTAGAAAGCTTAGTCTCTTCTTAAACAACAGAAACTAATTAATTAGCCAACTAATATTAGGCTACAGCTCATTACTGATAGGTCTCTTAGTAGCTTAGTAGAAATAAAACTAAGAGATTAAGAGTTAAGATAGCTTTATTTAATCAAGTAATGCTAATACATTTTCTGAGAACACTTCTTTAGATGTTAATAGACCTTAAAGAAAAGCTCTTAGCAAATCATAACAGATAGATGCTTCAAACAAGATTGAATAAGTAGAGTAAAGAGAATCGTAGTTTAATACTTTGAATAGTACTGCAATCTGTTCTTATGATATTCAATCTGTAAAATAAAGTTAGAAGTTGATGAGGAGGAAAAAGCCTCTTTAGTGAAATAATAAGGTAATAAAAAAGTTAGTTAAACCAGATTTAAATTTAAGCAGAAAAAGGATAGATAAATTATTTATCTTATTAGGCTAAAAATGATAAGTTTGCTTAAAGACACTTAAAAGAAGCTAAATTTATAGCAGCTACAACATTAATTTAATAGCTTTTAATCTTTATTTTTAAGAAGTTCTAATTAAAGCAATATAAAAGAGAATAAAACAATAAGCTTAATAAAAGAAATAAGTCTTTATCTATAACAGATAGGTAATACTAGTATAAAGCTTTATTAAACAAACTTAACTTTCAAAACATAAGAAACAGAAAACATTCAAGTACTTTACATTTTTAAGAAGTAGGAATAAAACCTAGTTATCAACTATAATTTACCAAAAATTTAAGACTTACAAAATAATAGTAGTTTCTGAGTACAAAATTAGATATAATCACAAAAAGCCAACTAATTGGAAGATGTAAAATCAACTCTAACAAATTAGCAGAGATTGAAGGCTTAACAAAGGCATATCAATGAAGACCCGAATAAATAAAGGCAAATTAAATTTCATTTAAGTAAGGTAACGGATTCTATATTAAACAATGTCTAAATAAATTTTGCTATAAGATAATAGATTTAATAAGAAAATTAAAAACAGCTAGAGCAGCAAATAGTTATTGAACAATTATGAATAGCTCCAGCTATATAATGCTGAATAAACGAATTAGAGATTACTAAAAGAAAATAAACTAAAGAGATAGTTCTAGGTAGAATGAACGTGAGTTTTGATCTAATGAGGTTATTTAAGCTATCTCAAGAGTTTCAAGCGTGAATCTTTTCTTGCATTTTTGTTCAAGATCGGTGTTCTGCAATCTTTATTTTTGAGCTCAGTATTTTAATGGAGAATTTTCTTTGATTAGTAGAAAGTTTGTTCTTGATCTTGAAAATAAAAATCTGTCTAAGCAATAGAATATAGCGTACACGTCTTTAAATGAATATTGCTCAGCATTTTTTGATCTTTGTACTGGTATGAAAGAGTTGAATGTTGTTGAGTTGTATTTAGTAGGGAAGAAAGAAATTAGTAATTTCTTTTTATCCTTAATTAGTCTTTCTATTTAACCATAATCTCTATATGATGATACTAGTTTAATACTGAGTACTTAAATAATATTTATAATTGGTCTAAAATGAATCTTGGTCTGTATTTTGAACTATTGTAATTGTAATGATTGATAATAAAGCATTGTATTAAAGTTGTGGTTGTACTTAAACTGGTTTAAAGTGAGTTACTTGTTATTTAGAAAAAGGTTTTGTTGATTAATCTGAAAGATAGGTTCCATCAATAAGTAATATAGTTTATTCCATTCCTTTTATATCCTAATAAGTAAAATTAAGTTCTTATCATATTGCTTTTATTTAGTCTTATTCTTATTTTAATTTTTATCTTCTTAAATATCACTAAGTAAGCCTTAGTAGTGTAGCTTTGTTACATATCAAGAAAATCACACTATTTGGATCTAAGTTTGTCTCGTTAGGAATGATAAAAACATTAACTACCATAATTTTGCTATTATTTCCATTTTCTAATTTCTAAGAACTACTAACTAGTCAAATTGATCGTGATATAGTTAAGCTATTCCAGCTTTATCGCTTTTTCCGCTTATTAGAAACAATGAAGGACTGAACACCCATATCTTTCTTTCAGAAGGAAGTTTCTTTTAAATTTAAGAGAGGAGACTCTAGGAACTTAAAATAAGAATATGCTTCTTTACTTGTACTCTTGAGAAAAATGGCCTGAAAAAGGGCAAATTAAGAAAGTTGTAGAATGGTTATTTTGTTTGATAATATCCTAAGCATATATAGGTTCCAAATGATCTGCTTAGATAAGCTATCTATAGCTTTTATATCTATATTTTTGGTTAAACTTTTATAAATAAGTGATTTATTTTGGAAAAGTTATCTTTCATAAGAAAAGCCTTATCTGTTATATATAACTATCAATGATAGTAGTGATAGTTTCTTGAGGTTAAAAAGAAAGTTTGGTATAATGAGCCTTTATTAAGTCTTATACTTATAAAGGTAGAGATTTACCTAATATAATTGAAATAATTTAAGTTTTATTTAATGCTTATATGCATAATATGAGGATCGTTGAAATTCTAACCGCTATTTATTAACTCCTTTAAAGTATGTGCTATTATATAAGCTTCATCTCAGAAATAGCATTACCAGTCTGGAATATAGCTCGTTGCACATTATTTGTAGTATTCATGCATGTCTTGTCCAATTTCTGATTATCATGCTATAGGATGAGTGAAAATTCAACTTCCTACGTATAATTTTTTTAATTTTTATACTCCAAACTTCAAAGCATGCTCATTTTGAACAATATAGTTACCTGAGTTGTGTCCTATAAAAATAAAATCTCCTTATCTTCCTCCTGCGTCATAAAGTTATACTCCAAACTCTACTTAAGTTTCCACCCAAGCAAACAGAATTATAATTCTTATTTATTTAGCCAGAATATCTTAAATTATAGGCTAATACTTAATAGTTCTTTCTTCTGTGGTCCCACTTAAAAACCAAGGAATAATTCTTAAATTAAGATTGCTAATGATATGAATATCATAAGAGTGAATACTGTCTATAATGTAGTTTGCAATAGCTTTATATTCTGAAATATTTTCTACATAGATTCCTATTTATTTCCATTTATTTATTTATATAAACTTTAGGATTGTATTTCCAAATTCTTTGTAATTAGCATAATTGAATACTTATCACTTAAAATCTGCATTTGAAGAATCTTAATTTACTGAAAGAAAAGGAATTTGTACTCCGTATTCGTTCAAAAGATAGGAAGTAGGTTTCATAGAATCTGCAAATTTGACACAGTGAACTACTCCTAATTTATCAATATATGGAATTAGATGCTCCATTTAATATTCTCTATCGAACCAACTTTATCCATAATCTACTCCTAAAGCTTTGAATTCATAATTATCAAGTAATCCCTTTCTTCTATTTGCATCTTCTGCTCCACATCTTATGGTATCTTATACAGCCCAGTTTATCGGATTAAATTCTCCATTAGGAGTCAGTAAACTCATTTCATAGGAGAAAGTAAGAGTAATTTTGTTCTGAGGAGGATTTTACGACGATCCAGGCCAAATAATCGAAGAAATGGATTGAAAAGTATAGGCCTGAGAGAGATTATGAGTTATTATATTAAGAGAAGCTTACTTATTTATAATCTCTAAGTTAAGAATTAGCTATTCTTAATACTTTTAGTTGAACTATTGAATACTAATATCAATATTGTTTTCCTTTTATTGCTATATGAAATTAGCTATTTCTCTATATAAAGTTTAAAGTAATGCCAATATATATAATTTTCATCTTGCCAATCTTCTTTAAAGGACTGAATTCCTAGAAGACCATTTCGAAGATTTTATTTCTACTATTTTAGTTTTATTTCATTATTAAACTTCCCTGCAAGCCAAAGATTCATGCAAAATTTTACTGTTATAATTTTATTTCTTAAGCAACTTGAAGTATCTAAAGGGCTAGAGTTTTATTTACCGAAAGAATGAAAATAGTTGTGCCAGCTGACATTAGCAAAGATGCTAAATTATCACTAACTTTTTCTTGAATAGTGATGCTATATTTTATGCGAGACTAGTCTAGATATTTAATGGGTTAGTAATATTCCTTCTAGTTTTGCTAAATTGTCATTACGTTCTAGAAATCATAATATTTCAAAAATTCATTTAAGAATCTTCCTTCACTTTCATATGATGGATAGATATAAGGAACTTCATTTAGAATAATACTACTAAATTCTTCTTTTCTTGAGCACTTTATATAATGAAGCTTCTTTTGCTTTGTTTATTCATATAGCAACTAAGAGAACTAGCTTTAACCTAAAAAATCTATTATAAAAGAACTCCTTGAAAAGCTTTTTGTTTTTAATTTCTGTATATTATGAAAGCCACTTATTTTGAGTATCTCATGCTATATAAGAATTTAATTTTCATCTTAAATCTAAGAATATTTCTACAGTTCTTAATGAATGTAACTTATTACACTCTAAGTTTCTGATGAGTAGCAAATAGCGAAATTTAGAACACCGTAAGATTAACTTACATAAATAAGATTTAAAAAGAGCAAAATAGCATTAGACATTTTAATGAGTTGTCTCATAATTAATATTTAGTAGCCTTTAACTAATTTTTTAAATAAATGAATAAAACTATATAATCTTGTATAAACTCCTATGACTTTAATAATAGTTATAATCCTTTTAAATTATATTCAATTATGTTTCTACTATACAATTATAAGATATTTACATAGTCAAAATTAACTAAAATAAAAATTAAATAGCCATACGCTATAGTGGCAAATAAAGAATAAACGATATAAACAAACTAATATAATGGATATGCACTTTGCTCTATATAATGCAAACATTTAATTATTAATAATTCAAAATAATAGGATTTTATTATTTCAAATAATTGTTTATTTATTTTTAAATAAGCTTAACTCTTTCAGCATGATATTTAACTATATTCTACGAAAATTCTTTTCAATAAATATTCAACTCAT
Source organism: Loxodes magnus (assembly GCA_946699065.1). Lineage (NCBI taxonomy): Eukaryota > Ciliophora > Karyorelictea > Loxodida > Loxodidae > Loxodes > Loxodes magnus. Next base: position 58,696 of record CAMPDV010001279.1, read on the forward strand.
TTTAGTAAGGGATAATAATGCTTTAATTTTAAATTAGTTTAATAAGTCTTACTAAAATTAATTTCTTTATTAGAGCATTTGCTATAATAAGAAATTTAAATTCACAAATAATATCAAGATTTATTTTAAAATTTTATGGAAGCAATTCCTTTATGTTAATTAATTAATTGATATATATTATTAATTTTCTTGACTTAATTTTATTAATAATTTCTCTTTAGTTTGATATAATTTTAGATATGTTTTTATGCTTTATTTCAAATAAATCTTTTGCAAGGTTTTATCTTTTTATCTTCCAGTAATTTGCCTTTTACTAGAACATTTTTTGAAACACCTAATTCATTTTTTATTTCTTAATGCTCTTGATTTTATTATTTTTCTGTTTAGTCTATTATCATTTTCAAGTAATGCTGCTAGTTACTTTCCTTTTTAATTGAAATAGTTTACGCTCTTCACTTTTTCTCCAAATTGTTGTGTTCTCAATGGAATATAAATTAATTTGCTTAAATTTGCAAAGAATTCCCAACATTAAATTATTCTCTAATTTTGTTAAATTTAATTTTGAATTTTATATTTTAAATTTGGTAAAAGTTAGTTTGCTTTATATCCATAGAGCCTCTACTTTTAATGTTAAAACTAAATTGGTCTAATTATCCTATTTTCTATAGTACGATTAAAGCAATTAGTGAAGATAAAAAGAAAGAATCATTTATTGAAGACTGAAATTATATAAATTGAAGGATAAGCATTCTTGCTTAAAATAAAGTTAAAGGAGTGTAAAATTCTAGTTAATTTAGATTTATCTAATTCATTATTTTCAGATGTATCAAACAACTCTATCACTGAATAATTTATTTCTAAGCACTTAGATTTTATTGTCAGATAACTCTCTCTATTTAGCGTGAAAGCAAAATGATATTGATAAATAATAACTAATAGCAATTCCTTAAACTCTTGATTAATAAACAAATTAATGAATTATTGTTTATAAGTAAAGGTATATTTAGTAATAAGATAATGAAATAAATATAAAACTAAGATATATTAAACATGCTAATGATATAATGATATCTTTTATCTTCTAAGATATAGCAATAAATATAATCCATTTAATTTAACTTTATTCTTATATATATTAAGTTTATTTGCTTAATAATCATACCTATATTATTTAAAATAGCATACTATCATATTCATTCTATAAGTGTAAACTACTATTTATTTATTAAATAATTTTTATTCAGATTGAGTTAAAAATTAAAATTATAAGTAGAGAAAGAGGAAAAAGGATTGATAATATTAATAATATATTTGATAGTGCTACTGAAATAGGTAGAAAACTAATAATAGTAATGGCATTTAATAACTTAATAGGTAGTTTACCATTTTGGTTATTTTTTAAGTTTAGCTTATGCAATAAATTTCTATTTTTTAGCCTAATTGACTACTAAAAATATTCTACAAAATAGAAAGTATTAAGCTAGCTAATTTAGCTATCAAAGCAACTTATTATTTACTCTCTAATTGTCATTAAGAAATAATTAATGCTATTAACTTTTACCTTAATGATAAATCATTTTATACTAGCAGCTTAAATAAATATTAAAGATAGCTAAAAAATGGTAGAAGGATTCAAGAAAGGCTTTTATACCACCTCCTAAAAAGGGGAGAGAAGGTAATAACCTCATATCTAACTAACACGTCTTCTTCCTAGTAATAATCTACTTCTCAAAACCTTCAAGAATAATAGACTCAACTAGGAACTTCCAGATCAACTTAAAAGATGGGACAAACGCCAAAAGGCTACCTCGATGATACCAACTGAAGAGGAAGGACCTAGAAAGGTGATGGAGACGCAAGAAGCAGCAGCCGTGCGAGAGTTTGCGATGCAACAGTTCCAGGAAGAACAGGCATAAATTTTAGTCGCATTCTCTGACCTGAAGGAGGAAGTAAAGAAGCTACGATTAGAGAATAGAGCTCTAAAAAATCAAGTTACTGAGCTCAAGGAATGGAAAGAAAGCTACTGGAAAGTCTACGATCGAGAGCAAAACACTTTCTTCAGGGAAATGGGATTGCTACAGCAGAGAACAACTGTGCTTGAAGAGAACAGCAAGTAGCAACTGTAGACAATTCAAGATCCAATGGACATAGAAGGAGCTATTAATTTACCGAGGAGTCAAGACAAGAAATGAATTAGGAATAAACCAAGATATTTGTATGCAAACAAACTGGACATAAATATAGACAATGTTAGAAATTGAAATTAATTAAATAATAGTACTGGAATAGAAAATAATAAGAAAAATAATAGTACTAATATTAGGATAAGATTAGACGAGAATTATGTAACTAATTTTATCCGTTAGGAGGTCAAATCTACAAACCGAAGTGGTATACAATCTAAGGTGACTGAAGAAAGAGTCCTGAAGGGAGTTGATTCTAGCCAGGTTATCAAACTGGTCCTGTGAACACGAGGTTGAAAGTCCTCCAAGTTCACTAAACTCCAATTTAAACTTTTTAATTTAGTAATTTATAAGATAGCTAGTAAATTATCTAAATTCCTTATAAAACTTATAGAAGTATTTAATTAAAGTAAAATAATTCTAACTTATAAAAAAAATACCTAAATAATTCATATAATTATAATAGTTAAATTATTAAAGTTGCTTAGTATTAAAATTAAATGCAATAGAAGACTTTTAAGTATTAATTAAATAACTATACCTGCATATAAAGTTATAGATAAGTTTAGAATTAATAAATTTATAAATAATTACTATTTTCTCTATTTTATTTCTATAATTAGCTTAATATATCAAAACTACTTCAAATTATTAATTTCATTACTAAACTCATATCTAAATTGGTTTTAGCCTTTAATTGGTTCAAAGAGTAAAATTAAAAATCTTAACACGGATGCAAATTAGAAACTATTAATTGATATAGATAAATAAATCCCTTTTATAACGATTTTGATCCATAAATATGAAGAATATTATATTTGATATATTCATAAGAGTTTAGCAATAAGGGCTAATTCTATTCCATTTCTAGTAATGTACTTATTGCTTTTGGTCTGATATAAAGGAATAATTAAAAGGATTTAATTATTTTCTATTTTCACAATCCTATATACTCTATATGGGTAGTTTTCTCTTATAACTAATCTTCTTGCTTTATATACTTTAAAAATTATCTTAATTCCAACTTAGAATTTAAAAGATGAAAAATGAAATGATACCTTGGCAATTAGTCACTTAGTTAAGATAGTAAAAGAAGTTAAATAGAATTGATGTAAGACAGATATTTTATTTAATAAGCTTATTAAAATAAATAAGGGATCGTTATATATTAAGCAATATTATAAATATTAATGAACAGGTTAGGAGTAATGGTATTATATATGAGTCATTGTTATATAAAAGAACTAGAAATGTATATAAGCTAGATAGATAAATACAAATATTATAAATTTAATAGTTAATAGCTTTAATTCCTTAAATGTAGATTATTTCAAGTTATATTCGCACCTTTAAATAAAAGTAAATGGATAGTAAGATTGAGTAAAGCCACTTTTAAGAGAGACAAACTCGAGAAAATTTAAGATAGAAAAATACTTAAAACACTGGAGTCGAGAAATTTAATGATTAAGTAGATTAAGATAAAAATGATGTATAACTGGGTAATTAGAATGTTAAATAAGTTTATTGATATTCCTGAGTTGTTCTTATCTATAGTATAATCTTTGGAAGTACTTTTTCTCTTTTTGTTGATTATTTTCAAGGACTTCCTGCTATTAACAAAACTAATTGAAGATAAATTTTCATTACAATAATTTTAACTCCTTTCTTTATTTATGAAATTGTTAATCTAAGTGCAAGCGAAAAAATGAAGTTGATGAACAAGAAAAGTTTAGCATTTGTAGTTTCTACATCGGTTTTTAATAGCTTGCGTTTGGGTTCGATTTCTTTCAGTCTTGGCTATACAACTGTAGCTAATACTGATCTTATTTCTTGTACTACACCTATATTTATTATTTTGTGGTACTTGTGCACAGGAAAAAAAGTGATTATTTGGGAAATAGCTGGAAGTTTAATAGCTTTATCAGGATGCTTTATAGCAATCTAAGAAACTACAAGATCAGAACATGATACACAAAACATTCCTTTTTTATAAAAGCTACTTTATGGAGATTTAGTTGCCTTTTTCAGTTCTTTTTTTGCAGGAATTTATTATCTAAATAACTAGTATTTAAGAGAAATAAAATATCCATTTTGATCGATGGTATGAATGAGAAGCCTTCTAAATTTCACATTTTTCTCAATTTACTCTCTAATTTTTGAGGGTTGTTCATGATTTGGTGAAGATACAGCTATTTTTGGATGTTTTAATGATAAGTGGTTTTGGTACAGTTTTGCAATGGGATTGATTACAGGACCTCCAAATTTTGTAATAGTTAAATCATTAGATTGGTTTGATTCATTAGTAGTGTCAACTTCGATACTGATAATACCTATATTATCTCCAATTATTGTGTGAGCAGCTGGAATGGAGCCATTCCCTGGTCTACTTGCATGTTTAGGAGGAATAGCAATTTTAAGTGGTATATACATGTCTTCAGTAATAAGTGAATAAGTAAAGAAAAAATAAAGGCAAAAATAAATGAAAGAAGATCTAAAAAAATAAGAATAAGAGATTTAATAATCGATAAACTTCTAAAATAAGCAAATTAAATATTATTTCATTTATTCTATCCTATTAAATACAACAAAGAGCTGATTCTAAATAAAATCTTTTAATTAGTAATTAAATAAATATACTTATAGAATTATAACTAAATACTTTTAAGGAGATAAAATAGTTTCTTTAAATATGATTACCTAGATATTATTTTTTAAAGTGTAGATAGGCTGATTAAAAAAGAAGCTAATTTAAATTAGAATTATTATATTATTTGAATCACACAAGTATAGACTTGTTGTATTAATATTCTTATATTTCAGTAATCTTGATATATTCTTTATTTTATATCTTCATATCACGAAGAAAAAGAACCCTTGTTAATTAATCATAAAACTAAGAGAATCCACTCAGCTAACTATTTTAAGTTCTATCTCTTTATAATTAAATGAATTATTTATTAATTTTAATAATATTAAAATTATCATAATTTAATATAATAGTTAAATAAACTATATCACTTGCGGAGTGTATTAAGGATTTTATAATATTTTAAGGTTTTTTTCTCTATCAAAGAACTCAAATCTTGAAAATAAAATCGATGGAATAATCCCTTAAAATAAGCTGGAAAGCAAGTTTTAAGCATAATTATATATATTTAATAAGAAATACTTTTAATTTAATATCATTCTGTATAAATAGAAAAAAATGAAAGTTAGCTTGAAAATGAACAAGAAAGGAGATACTTAGAAGAAAAAAAAACCTAAACTAGAAAATTAGTTCTAAAGAGCAATAAACTTGATATATAATAACATTTAAAAACAATATAATACCTTCAATTGGAAGAACATATTCTGAAAATTGAAGGTACCACAAATTTTTTTTTAGTTAAATTTAATATCAATCTGTATATAATTACTCTTCGTTAATATAAAATAATATTTTCTAACGATCTCATATATATTAAAAATTAAATTGAATAAAGGTTCTTAAAATCTAAATATAGCATTATAATATAAATAAAATGAGTATAGTTGAGTTTTATTTATAATTAATAGTTTACTATGGCTAATATTTTTGTATCTTTAAAGTTGAGAAAGATTTATCTAAAAATTTGTTTAATTTCTTAAATAAATGAAATGAGTAGAAGCAGTAATAATCTTAATTAGTTTATATTTTTATATATTAATCCTTGGGATTATAATTGTGAGTAAAGCTTTTAATGATATAAGAAGAAGAAAGAAAGAAATTTGATTAAAGTGGTGTAGCATCTCAATGGTATCCCGCGCTATATAAATAAATAAATTTGATTATAGAGCGCGTAGCACTCTCATTGGTGCGCAGCTCTTTAAAAAATGTTTCATACTGACAAGAATATTTGTTACTGATAAAATTATCAGATAGTGATAAAAATGTTCAATACTGATATAATTTTAGAATACTCGTAATCTTTAATACTTGCTGGAGGTCCAAGGACATGGCAGGATTGTGTCTCATTGCATCACCAAAGCAGAGGACGACATGTGTCAATTATGGGTACTTAAATTCCCCACCTCTGATGAAGCTCGCAAAATTATTTCTTTTTAGTTCCAGAATTAAAAATAAACGAAGCCAAGCCAAGCCAGTGTCGAAGGTCTAAGAATCTTATGTCTCGAGGCCAAACCAAAGCAGAGGAAGACATAAAGTCGATTATGGGTACTTAACTTACCAACCTCTGATGAAGATGACCTTGTTGTTCACCTTCGAACAACTATGGCGGTTTTAAAAAATAATATATAATAAAATAGAAAGCTAATTTATAAAACAAATTACTTATTTTGCATCTACTTTTAAAAATTTGAAAAGAAAAATAAAAAAATATTTTTTAAGAAATGAAAATTTGAATTTTATATATTTATATTCTTAAGGGCTTTCAGGAATTTTATTTTAATTTTTTCTTGCTTCATTAATTCTTTTTCACTTTTTTGTTTCATTATTTACGAGATTTAGTCTAGTTCTTATATCTTCATCTTATTTTGCTTCTTTGAGTTGTTACAGGGTATATGTAATCCTAAGCCTGTGGCATTAATGCCGATTTCCTTTTTGAGTTATTCCTGCTCGTTTTACAGTTCTAATTAATCTAAAAATCATTTTTAAATTTATTTCAAGTCCATTCCAAAAACTTATTCTTTCGTTAGGTCACTTAAATCGGCATTTGTCCTGAATTTCCTAATACCGATTCCTTTCTCCATGATTTTTTGGAGGTATCTCATTCTCTGTTGCTGATAGATTTTAATGCTTGTTTGTCTGTCTTGGTGGAATGGATTTGAGTTTTTCTGGTTAATATTTCTAATATTTTTTTCTTTTTTAGACAACATGGATACTTAGGCATTCCTCTTCATATATTTTTATAAAAGGTAAATAAATTTAAATTTTATTACTTTTTACTTAAATAATTGAAATATTATTCTAAATAAACCTTTTAAAATTAAATTTTTAATATAAATTGATAATAAACTAATTAATCCTAAACATTTATTAATGAGAATACTAATAAACTTATAAAAATGGAATCTTAAATATAACCATAAGCTGGAAAATTATTTAGCTTAATTAATCATTTATTAAATCTTAAAAATTAAGTTAAACCAATTAAAATTAAAAATTTTTTTTTCTTCTATTTTTGATTTTTTCATATTAGTTTAAAAAATAATTTTTATTATTTTTTTAATTTATTAAATATAATTAATTATCATATAGTTGTTCGAAGGTGAACAACAAGGTCATCTTCATCAGAGGTTGGTAAGTTAAGTACCCATAATCGACTTTATGTCTTCCTCTGCTTTGGTTTGGCCTCGAGACATAAGATTCTTAGACCTTCGACACTGGCTTGGCTTGGCTTCGTTTATTTTTAATTCTGGAACTAAAAAGAAATAATTTTGCGAGCTTCATCAGAGGTGGGGAATTTAAGTACCCATAATTGACACATGTCGTCCTCTGCTTTGGTGATGCAATGAGACACAATCCTGCCATGTCCTTGGACCTCCAGCAAGTATTAAAGATTACGAGTATTCTAAAATTATATCAGTATTGAACATTTTTATCAGTATCTGATAATTTTATCAGTAACAAATATTCTTGTCAGTATGAAACATTTTTTAAAGAGCTGCGCACCAACGAGAGTGTTACGCGCTCTATAATCAAATTTATTTATTTCAAAATGTTTATAATATAAATTAAATTAAAAAGAATCTTATTCAGAGCTTATATAGATTAATTAAGATAAATTTTAAATTAAATTAAATTAAATTAAATTAAATTAAATAAGGGTAAAATTAAATTAAGAGACAGCAATACTTTATTAAAAAAGAACAACGAAAATGAAACCAATATTTAAAATCAAAACTTTAGGCTTTATTTGATAAAAAATTTGAATCATCAAAAATTTAAAGATCTTTTAGGTTATATTTATAAAATTTATGAATATTGTAAAAAATTAAATATTTAAGCACATTTTATCTAAAATCTTTTAATTGTCTAGTAGAACTATTATTTATTAATAAAGTATTAATGAAGAGATAAATAAAAATAAATATTAAGTGTAATAAATAAATATATCTCTTAAAGTTAAAAGTAGAAACTATTGCTAAAATTATGATTTTAAGATTTTTAATGATTTATTTTGAAAAAATTAATTAAGATTTTTTAAACTTAAATCAATTTTTTAATTTATTCTTTTTGTATAAAAATAAATAGAAAAATTCAAGGAAATTAGTATAAATTTGATAAGCTTGCTCTTTATTCTAAAATAAGAAAAAGTTATAATCATGATGTTTTTTAAATTTTTCTTTGAGAAAATTTTATAATTCTTACTTCATCACCTTCTAAACCTAAGTAAACTGCAGGGAAATAATCTTTCTTCTAAAAATCTATTTAGTCAAAAGCTATTCCATACTTCTTTTATTCTATTTAATAACTTATAGTCCCTTAATTTGTATCAATTTCCATCGCTACAGTCTCATTATTATTAACTTGTCTTTCAGCATATTTTCTGTTATCATAATTGCTTCCAACATTTCCGTTGTCAATGAATAAAGCAAACCCATTTGGCTTGTTATAAAATTATCCAGGGAAGATTTTTCAGTCTATCGAATCATCTGTAATACCTATTCTTATGCAACCTAATCTTGCGAATCTAATTTAAAAGGTGATTACATAAACTTATTGTTTTTTTAGCTTTAAGTTCAAAAGGGCATTTCCACTAGGTGTTTTTTAATTTCCAACATTCTATACATGTTAAGGTCCTTATAACTTAAATGTATTCTTCATTTTTCCTCTATTAAATTAAATTCGATTACATAGACAAGTCATTATTTCATATTTTATCATCAACAGTCCGAATTTTTTTAAAATGTGTCCAAGTTAATTATTTTAACCCCTTTTGCAAGGTTACCTTAGTTTAAGTATTCTAACCAAAAAATATTGCTTAGTTTAAAATTCTTGATCATTAAAGTTTTGCATTTTATAAATAATTAATTAATTAAAGCTTTCATAGCTTATATAATAAAATAACTATTAAATAAATCATAATCCTATTACTAGGAAAAATTACCTTTCTTAGTTTATAATAATTTTAAATATAATACTCTATCCTTGCTAAGTTGTAAAAAGCTTGTAGCTTGTTTAGATGCTTTTCTCTTTAAAAGACTTATTTTTAATTACTGTATTAAATAGATTTTTTAATCTCTTTAAAATTAATAAATTTGTCAGAAATAGAATTTCAGATTTTCATTAATACATATTTTAAAAAATTCTTAGGCTAAATAGATGAAAATTGGAGAAAACTTTTTGATAAATATGGCCTTCAATAAATAAAAAGAGAACTAATTTACTAAAAGAAACAGGTTTTAGAAAATAGTTATGAAAGACTCCTATTAAATTTTTATTTTAATTGAGATTGAAAACTAAGTAAAAAATGCTTTTATTTTGTATAAAAAAGCTTAGGAATATGCAAGGATAAATAAGTTTGGCATTCATATGATAAAATTATGAAATAAATAGCTTAAGAATAAAATTTTATAATTATGGGAAATCAAAAAATTCAAAGAATAAATGACGAAGCAGTAATAATAATTTGAACATAAGTAATTTACATAGATAAAAATTAAAAAAGAAGGTAATAAATTAATTTAAGCAAAGAAAAATTAATAGTTATATAAATCTAATAATGCTTAAACTAAAGCATAAAATGAGCTTGTTAAGCCAATTTCTTTAAATATATCAAATATTTTTAGCTTGGGAATATAAATCTAAATAAATCTAGAATTAGATAAATTAGATTGCATTGATTCTTACCAAAAAATTGCAAAAAAATTAATATTGCAAGAATAGCGACAAGGGTTAAACAAAGGAATAATTTAAAAATTTGTAGAACTAAATCCAAAAACCTCAATAATGGTCTTTTAAAAAATCATCTTTAGGATTAAAATTTCTTAATAATATAGAAATAATAAAACAGGTATAAACTCTAGAAAAAAATTTAAATGCAAAGACCTAAAAAATTAATAAAATAAAGCGCTTAATAATAGAATAAATAAATCTTCTACATTTTTATATGATTTTAGTTTTTTTATTTAAAAATTAGCTCTATTTAAAAGATAATTTACTTAGAAAAAATCTTAATAATTTAACTTTAATACATCAAAATTTTTTTAGATTAATTAAAAATTGAATTAAGTTTAGATAAAAATAATTTCAATTACTAGATTCTATAGATAAATATGTAATTTTTTCTTTAGTTTGATGATAAAATATTCTATCATTCTTATAATTATGAATGCTAATTTTAAATTTTTTTTCCTTTATATTCATTTTTTAGTTATTTAGAATAATTTCTTAAATATATTAACTTAATATATAAACAATCCTTTTTTATTTAAATAAGAAAATTTTCTAAAAAATTTTGTAATGAAGAAACATTTAAAATAGCTAATAGCAAGATAAATTATTATTATAATCTTAAGGGTGAAGGAAATTAAATTACTTGCTTAAGTAAATTTAATAAAAGAATTAAAAAAAAGATTTTAACACTTTTGAAAATAACTAGAGAATATTTATTATTTAAACATTTCCTTTCAAATCTTTATTTTTTAAGAAAGCTAGCCTTTTTTTAGTCTTCCTTAAATAAAGGATATAAAATCTAGAGTCTAATTATTATTTTTTAATTTGCAAATCCTCATAGATCTAACTTTTATCCAGCCTGGATAACTTAGAAAGAAAAATTATTAAAAAGCTAAAAATAGTTATAAATTTTAAGAACTATATGTATTCTTCATTTATGATTATTAAATACAAGTCCTTATCAATCTAATTTATGATTATTTCAAATATTTATTTTAAGTTTTTTAAAATCTAAAAAGTACACTTTATGAATTCAATTTTTTCATACCAAGCTGAGAACACTCAAAAAATTCATTTTTGCTTCTAAATCATAAATTCTTATAATTTTTATTTATAACAACATACATTCAATTGCTTGTAATAAACTTAAAATCTATATAATTATAATGGAAATAGATAACTTTTAACAGAAGATGCAATATTAGTCTGTTTTAAATAATAAGCTAAGTATTATTAGATTATTATATAAATAAGGATAAAGAAGAATAAAGTAAGTGTTCTGAACTTCTTAATTATTAAATTAGCATTTTAAATCATCATAATATACCTACATCATTATAATCATCCCAATTTAATTTTTAAAACTATTATTCTTTTTCTTAGAGCTATTATCTCACTAAAGCTCTATAATCAAAATTTATTTTAAACATAAAATTTCAATAAGATGCTTCTATAAAAAGCCAATAGTTTTTTAAGATTGTATAATTATTATAAAAAGGTTAAAAGACTAAGTACTAAATAAATCGATATTGCAATTTATAAAATAATAGATGCTGTATTTATTAGCTTATGAAGTTAAGAAATTGCAAACCATATGAAATATTGACTTTATAAAAGGCAAGATAAAAAGAGTCACAATTAAAGAACTTATAAGCATATATCCCTTTAATTGATTTATAGAACTTGCATTACATTTTTATTAATTGGCTTACTATTTTATAAACTTTTGCAATCTAAATAAGCAAAAATTAGGTTTAATAAATTTGATGATTTAAATAAAGCAATAATTAAAGATTAAAGTATAGAGCCAAAGTTAAATTCAAAATGTGATATTTAAATTTTTTTTAAAAATGAGAACAAGCATTACAAGCAAAAAGAAAGAGGATATTATATTTAATGAATAGGATATCATTTATTTATTATTTAAACCTGATTAATGAGGAATAAATAAACTTTTGTTTAGCAAACTTCAATTATAACTTAGAGATAATAAGCAATATAAAAAAGTTATAAAAATCTAATAAATATATGAGATTGCACTATTTTAAGTTAACTATATAAATTATAAATCTTAGTTAAAAATAAAATTCTGTATATTACAATTTACAATATAATAAATAAACAATTTTATAATGTTAAATATATAAAATAATTTTAAAATAAAACTTAAATAAATGAAAGAGATATTTAAAGGAAATTTTGGCTTAATTATTAAATAAAATATTTTAAAGTGGAGAATATTAAAAGAAACCTTTTTGGTTTTTTTAATTTATTTTTATAAATGTATAGAAATAAATTTAAATTACTAAGGAATTTTAAAATCTTAAATAAACAATTACTAAAACTAAATTTATTATTATTAAAATAGACTCATAGAAATTATAAATTCCATGCTAAATTAATTCAATAATTTCTTATTTTACTCAATAGTTGGATATATCTTTATTTTTGCTAAGAAATTAATTTAAATGTATAACTTTTGCCAATTTCAGGTGGCTTATTAACAATTTAAAATATTTAAATTAAAAAGAATTATATTAGTAAATCATAGACAGCATATGATAAGAATTTAATAGGACATTCTGTGAAATTACTTGAAGGTAGATTAATAATTATTTGACTTTTTAAATTTAATGAAATAGAATGCAAAAAAAAATAATTAATTTAGATAATTAAAATCACAAAGTGATAGAACATATGCTCTATAATACTGTATTATGGTAAAATGATGTGAATTTGAAAGATTTAAAGCATCTTATTATTTAAATTAAAAGTATCAAAAGAGAATGAATTATCAAATAAATATTTATTTTATCTATTTGCAATAATCTAAAAATTATTTTCGCTTTTTTAATTTCTTTAATTAGTTAAAATCTTATTCCTTTTTTCAAATTTTAGATAACTTGAGTATATTAAAAGTAATTATGAGTAAAAAACTTAACTATAGAAGTAAAATCAGATATCAATATTTAAGCATCTTTTTTAATTGTTCTAAATGGATATAAAATTATATTAGAATGATATCTTGCAAAATTAAGGTATTTTAGTTCATTTATAACTTTAAAAATATAGCATAAGTAAATGAGTTTTATCTATAAAAGCTTTAAAAATTATCAAAGATGCAGAAGCTTCATATCAATTTTAAAAACATTTTTCTTTTTTTTAAAAAAATTTTATAGTTTCTTTCTATATTTCGTAATTTATTTGTAATAAAAAAAAAAAAAAAAGTTGGATTTGAAGCTCAGTTCCATTAAAATAGCTGAAATATCTAATAATTCATTTCGAACAAAAAATTCTTTATAAAGTGATAAAATTTATTTTATTTTATTTTATTTTATTTTCTAAGTGTCTTTATTAATTAACTTGAATATGAAGGATTTTTTTGCTTATATAGAAATATTCTTTAGTATTTTTATCATTTTTCTTGAAATTCATTCATCATTTGAATATTTATTATTCAAACTTTCAAAATTTTTCCAAGCTTAGGATAAAAAGGCAATTAGCTACTTTCATTTTCAATTAAATTTTTAGAGAATAAAAATAGACTTATAGTTCATAAATAATTTTTTCTGACTATTTATTTATGAATTATTCTATTTTGGAGAATGTGATAAAGATATTTATTAGAATTACTATTTAAACTTTCTTTCATGCTCGAATTATTTAATTTATTCAAAGTGAAAGAGAAGCAAAGTTAATTAAAGTACTTCGATGTGATTTTAAGGTATATTTAAGTTTAAAAGAGATATGCCATTATCCATTGCATGGTCTTAATCATTTAAAATATGTTATCTTATAGATTAACTTTTCCTATTCTTCTTTTATTTGATTTTCCTTACTTTTAATATGACTTTTTATTCTATCGCAGTCATAAAAATTAATTTTTAATTAGAGAAAGCTAAAATAAGAAAGAGGAAATTAAATAAGCAAATTATTTCATTCTTCCTTTAAATTAAATTAATAATCAAAAGTTTAAATTGTCTTTAAGCTCCTCAATTTCCAAATCATTTCTACTTTCATATTTTTACTTTTTTGCTGGAGATAATATTCTATATAAAATCTTACGATAACATAGTTACGTTTTGGGTTTTTTCACTTTAAAGAAAATTTTATGAAATGCTTAATTCAGAATTTTCGTTTTTATTTATTAAAATCCTCTTGAAAAAGTGTTAGCCATCACTTTTTACCTTATATTTTTAAGGCTCAAATATTTGCATCTGCTTTACTTTAGTTGGAATAGTTTATTAGTCTTTCGCTTTAGTTTCTACTTTTGATGTGCTATGCTAGAATAGTTCGGATTATCCAGCTTTACTTTTCTTTTATGGACTATAACTAATTGATGACATCTATTATTTTTATTCTTCGTTCCAAAGTTCCTAAATTCTTTATCTTTGCTGGCTTAAATGCTAGTGTAGCATCTAGATGTTAGTTCCAAACTAAAAAGCAAATCTAAATAACTAGATAATGTCTATTTAATTTCTTTGAAGAAACTTAGAATATTTCTTCTAATGGAAGTAGAAAATAATAAAAATAGCTATTTATAAGAGTAGACAGGTAATAAGCATTATAGAGCTATGGGTTTTGGTACATTTTTATAATGGGATTACTTGCAGGTTTCTTAAATTTGAAATAGTTAAATCATTAGAAGGGCTTGATTCACTAATATTAATAGCTTCAGTTCTGACAATTCCTATATTATTTCCAATTATCGCATGTATAGCTGCAATGGAACCGTTCCCTGCCGACTTACATACTTCGTATTTAGCAATTTTAAGTTTTATATACATAGTATCAGTAATTAGTAAACAGAGAAGATAAAATAAAGGTAGAAGGAAACTAGAGAAGGAAGAATGAGAGATTTATTAATAAATAAACTTCTGAATCAGCAAGTAAATATTCTTTCATTTATTCTAATCTATTGAATAGCAATAAGGAGATTATATAAAATATATTATTATATATTATATATAAAATAATACCTAAGAAGCAATTCGTCCTAAACCAATCTACTAACTATCAATAAAAAACCTTGATGAAGATTTATTCACTATAATCAGAAAAAAAATTAGTATGCAGTGAAACAATTAATTCTGCTAATAAATAATAGAGATTTAAAAATTAACTAACTTTAAAGTGATGATAAAATACTGAATACAGAATTGTCCTTAAAAGCTTCAACATATCTATTTAAATCATTTAATATTGTTTAGCAGTAGATTTCACATCTGCCGCTTAAAATAAGTTTATAAGTTTTATCTCTCCTCCATTCTGTTTATTCCTTGTCGTCTTCTTCCAATAGGTCTTGTTAAAATCAGTCTCAGTGTATCTTGATTCAATTTTCTCTTATAGATTCCTCCTTCCCAATTGCAAAACAGCATTTCTCTTTCCTTTTTTTTCTTGATTCAATATTTTTTCTTTAATTGATAAAATTTCTTGCACTACTTGTATAAGTGACCTTGTTAGCAACAAAAGTAGCATTTCTTTAAAAATCTAATCTTCCTTGCTGTTCTTCCGTTTGACTCGCTTCCTCCTATTTCCTCAATCTCCATTTTGCAGTTTTAGTTAGGTTCCTTTTCAATTTGTTCCACTTGTTGTTGATTTGAACTTTTAAATTCTAATTGTGTATTTTAGCTCTGAATTTATTGTATCTAAGATTTTGTCTAACTATTTTATTCTTGCTGGTACTTTCATAAAGTATCAATCTCCCTTTCCTAATTGGCCATTCTAAGATCAAGTGTATCTTAAATTCCATGAGAGATCTGCTCTGTCAACTTCGTGTTCTCCTTACGAAGTTTTTAACATCTTCCTGTAGGTTTAGTACTATTTTTATGAGCTATTCTATGCTCATCTGGCCAGAAGGGTTGAACTCTGATACCTCCTGGTGTAAAGCAGACTTCATCTGCTTCCTTGGTTTCTCATTTGAGGTTGGAGTTTCCATATGGATTGTCTTTAGGTCTTGCTTTCGTTACTCTTGTTAATTTCCAGGTTATTAAGTAAGAAAAAGTTAGGCTTATGAAAAAGAAGACTGCTAAGAAATAGTTTCCTGCTTCCTCTCTTCTTTTTCGGCTCAAGAAGAGGTGGTATAGAAGCCCTTTTTGAAACATTCTACCATTTTTTTTGCCTTCAACATATCTATTTAGTAAAAAAATTTAAAGAGTAGAAAAAAATTATAAATTTGAAATTTTAATTAAATAAAATAAAAAAGAGTTACGAGTAAAGCTATATACGATCCAATGGAGATTGAGCAATCAAATTTAAATATTTATTAAAAATTGAAAAAATAAAACGATTAATTAAGTAATAAAAAGAAGACCATTTATGTGTTGATTCTGTAGAGTGTTAGGGCATGCAAAATAAAATATTGAAGATATCATAAATTTCAAAGTTGTGAAAATAAAAAATTCTGATTAAAATAAACCAAAATTTCCTGTTCATTTGAGGGTGATCTATATAGGAAAAAAAGTGTTGGAGGAGACTAGTAGCTCTAGCAAATAGTAGATATTCAAAAAAAAAGAACGAAGCAAATGTTTGGAAAGGACTGAGAATGGGATAAAATGCAAAAAGTAAAGAAAGACCATATTAGCAGCTATAGAGATGTTATTCAAGAATACTAACCTGGAGAAGAATTGGACGATTTCAATGAATTTTCAATGATTTTCAGACTTTTAATAAACTAATACGTGATAAACCAAATAAAAGCAACGTCACATTAATAAATTTTGTTATTTTATATCTAAAATTAATATTTTCTATAATAATTACTTATGAACTCATAATTATTATAAAAAAATCTTAGGAGGGTTAAAATAATCTCTTCAAAGTTTTTAATTAGTTATTATTACTTAAAGTGTTGATAGATCAAAGAAAAAAGAAGTTAAATAAAATTAAATTTCTATGAATATATAGAATATCATAAGGGAAAATTTGTAGTAATTGAATTATTATATTCTAGTGAAGTTGGTACATCTTTTACCATATTTATTAAGAAGAAAAGAACATAAAATATTAAGTAATTAATATAGAAATTTAGGATTTACACATCATTTCTTTTAAGTTCTATATATTCACATAAGTCAAGAAATTATTATTTTACCTCTAGATTACGAAAACCAGCATAATTTAATATGATAATAATCTATTTACGTGATTTTTTTCTTTGTTAGGTTAGACAAAGAATCAGTTTATAAGTTTTCTCAAATTTCCATGGGGTCACTCCATTCTACTCTCGAATTACTAGACTCGCATTCTTCTATTACGTATCGACTCGAGCTAATTTATCCCTTCTTGACATTAGAAATCTTGTTTCAGTCTCAATTAGGTCCAAATATTTGTATCGTTCTTCTTTTTTGAGCGTTTCTTCATCCAATAATAATTAATCTCCACCGTATGCTTTTTTCTTATAATTTATTCCTTCTAGGGAACAGTATAATTTAGAAAAGTCATTTGATAACTTTTGACTTGTTAATTTTTTTTTCTCTAAAGGTACCGTCAATTTTTAAATATGTATCCGTCCCTTTAACAAAAGAAGCATCTTTTTGCACATTTTTTGGAAATATGTCATAATTTTTGACATTTTCAAAATTTATTCCTTTTTTAATATTTTTCCGATTAGAAAATTTTTTGGAATACTGCTATTCCACTACCATAGGATCATTATGAGTAGAAATAAGTTATTTAGAATTATTTTGCTTGTTAATATCTTTAATTTAACTATGCTTTTTCCAGTTATTAGATAGGTTAAGAAAAGGATGTTTTAGTGCTGATTTCAATTTTTAGTCATTGATTTTCATTTTATAGTTATTGCACGGTAAAAGTTAGAAAATCTAATCGTTAAACCAAGTCTAGAAGTGATTGTTTAAATTTTTAATTTTCAGCTCCTAGGAAATTTAAAATTATTCTTTAATTTTATAATTTTTAATTTTAATCTATTTAACTTAATGAAAAAGATTTAATTATAGATATATCTTAATAGTTTAATAATTTTTTATATATTTTATATATTTTCATTTAATAAAATAAGAACTAACTTTTACTTCAATTATATGAAAATTAATTGTATTTATTAATTTAAAATAAATATTTTTAATTGTATTTTATCATTAGCTTTATAGATCTCCTTTATTAAAAAATAAATTACTATATTAAAAAAATAAAATTATAATAATATTTTTAGTTGTTTTCATTAAGTATAATTTTTAATCAGTTGATTTTATTTATTTTACTTTAGAACTTTTACTAAAATTAAATCATAATTCAAAATAGACTTATAATATGTAATTTAAAAATGGAAAGATTCAAAAGAGGTTTCTACACCACCTTCAAAAAGTTGGAGTGGCAATCTGAATCCAATATTGACCTTCGTATTTTTCTTAACCTTAGCCTTTTTCTTAATTTTAGCAACTTTGAATTAAAGCAGGATATGACGAGCAGAAGAAATCCTAGAAAGCAATTCACGTATAAGTCCTACATCGGAGGAAAAGCCAAAGAAGTAGATGAAGTCTGCTCTTCACCAATAGGTGTCAGAATTTAGTCCTTCTGGTCAGATGAGCATGGAGTAATTCATCAAAATGATGCTGAACCTCCAGGAAGAAGTTAGAAACTGAGAAAGGATAATGAGAAGCTGACGGAGCAAATCAGCCTAGCGGAAGTAATAGAATCCAGATTTATGTCCAAAGAGAACTAAGCGCTTTAGAATAACTAATCCTAAAATTAGCTTCAGAAACAATCTGATCTGAGTACCAGACTGGAAAAATTAGAAAAGAAACTAGACGAACAAAGAGGAGATCCAATGATGTTTGAAGAGGCCAACATGTAGACTAGAGTTAAACCACAAAAAATAGTGAAGAATTGCTACTACTGTAATTCGAAAAAACACTTATGAAGACGTTGAATGAAATTCCAAAATTTCAAGATGTAGTATTGGAATAAATAAAGTAGAATATAAGCACAGCAGATGAAGAAAAAACAAAGAAAGATTATATTTAAATGAATTAATTTTCATCTATAAGAGAAAATCTGATTAGAAATGAAGATAGAATTGGAAATTACATGAATTTTGGGAGAAGAGATGAAGAGAGACTTTTAAAACTTTATTTTAATACCGGAGCAATCTGGTGTCCAGCATGAAGAGGTGAAAACCTCGATAATTGTTAATTTAATTTATCTTATTATTATCATATAGACTTATAATAATTATTCTTTTAATTCCATTAAAATTAATTCAATATTCATTAATAAAAATGAAAATAATAATTAAAAGAAGTTTTAATTTATAATTTAAGTATTTTTAGTTTTTATATATAAACTTAAGAATTAGATTTAAGCTTTAGTATTATTTAAGAATTATCTTAAAGTTATTAAATAAAGCTATTTAATAGTTAAATTAATTTAATTTGTTTATCAATAATTTAAATTAATATCCTTTATTCTAAAGAAGAATTTTGCTAATAAAAGTATTTTAAATAATATAAGCTATTACTAAATCTTATTATTTAATACTATTTATTTAATACTTAGCTATTTATTACTTTGCTAGTGAAATTAAGTTTATTTCATCTTTAGTTCAAATGTTTATTATATCAAGTTACTTTTAAACTAATTGATTTTTTATTTAATTTTATCTTAAAATAAGCTTAAAATACAGATGATAGAAGTAATTTAAAAGAAAATAAATATTAAATATAATTATAATTTATAATAGTTATATATCTCACTATAGATATAAAATAACTAGAATAAACATTATTTATTAAGGAATCTAATTAAATTAACTTAGCATTATGCTTAAGCTAATAATAACTTGCTTGTCTCAAGTTACATTAAATTTCTTAAAGTAAAAATAGAAAGAAAAATACTTTTATAATTTAAGTTTTAAGTAGCAGAATGAGAAATACCTTTAACTAAATTAATTTAATAGACTCTTTTAAAAATGAACTATCTAATAACAATCTAAAAATACAAATATTAACTCTTAATAAAAATTATTTTATTTAAGCTGATTCCTTATAACTAGAAGGAATAATTTCTTAAATAGAATATGAACATTTTAATTATTTTAATAAAAGAATGTGGGAAATTATTTAACGTATAATTATCTAAAGCATAAGCATCATAATCTAGAACTATTTTCTTAAAATACATTTCTTTAGACTATCTCTTCTACGCTTTTTTATTATTTACTTCTTATATTTTAAGTTTTATATGTTTTGTATTTATGGTTAAATTCTAAATATCCTTTTTATCGAATAATCCAACAATAAAAGCATGAATAGCTTATATAAATATTAATGTAAAAACTTTAAATAGAAGCTAGTACTCCTAGTATATTTCATTTTTAGTGCTTCAAGGATATTTGTCTTTTATTTTATCATCATTTGCTCAATATTAAAGGTAATAGGTAATCCTAAATCTTTCAGAAGAAAAATAAATGTTGATAAAGTTGCTAAATAAACTTTGATATTAGCTATAAACTTATATTACATTAAATTATTTTACTATAGAAGTATTTATAACTATTTGTTTTCATCCTCTCCTTTATTAACTAATTAAATGTTTATAAGCATTAATATTTAAAATACTTGGTATAAGAATTTCTTTATATTAATTTAGTATAGATTTAACTGATTTCTCTTGATTATTCTTAATAGCTTAAGTTTAAATTTATTTATAAAGTAATTGTTTAATTGATTATTTCCATTAATTTTAAATTTAATTTTAAGTTTAATTTAAATGCAACTATAATAAATTTCTTTAGTTAAAAATGAAGAACATCCCTTATGTTAGTAAGATAAGTCCAGGTGTGAAAAGCTGTTTGGAATCGGCTTTCATCATACTACTGGTGATAGCAATTGAGATAATCCTTTACTTTCAAGGATAATTTTATAAGCCTTGCTCAGAATCTAAATACAGTTATCACTTATAAATACTTTGGATGGTTCTATAGCTTTAAATCTTATCTTAGTACTTTATTTTCCTCATTTTCGAGTTCCAAGAGTAACAAAAACTCTAAGATAAAAGTAAAGAGAAGATGAGCATTATTTTATATCTAATAAGTGTAGTGAGTTTTATAGGAGCTATTATTCTCGTATTTTGTTAGGAATATACCTAATAAGATGAAATTTGTGGTGATTGAATAAGAGAAATAAAAGAAAATTCATAGTAAGCGAAAAGAAATTTCTAGACTAAACTGTTTGCTATTGGAGTTTTATCTATAGCTTTTAATATATGCTTGTAAGCTAAATTAAATGAGTCAGAATAGAAGAGCAAAGAGAGTAATGAAGTTTAGATAAGTGAAGAGTTGATTTGATTCTATTATTTTTAACTTTTATAAGTCTTTTTATTATAAAATTTTTATAACTAAATCAGATTCATCTGACTACATATATTTTAAGTTTATTGGAATGAATAAATAGCAAATTTTATTTTCCTTTGCGAAGATCCGAGTTTATTAATAACTTATTTCTTGCAAATTTTTAGGTAAATAAATATAATAATTCTAAGAAAATATTTTAATTATTATTAATTTAGAATGATTATACCCTTCACTGTACCCTATATTACCTTTTTAACTTAAAATAACAAAAATTTTTATCAATAACTTTCTATTTTATTTACTCTCTTTAGTGTTCTAGATAATTTTTTACGTTCTTGTTTGAATATTTATTTAAGATTACTCTATTATTGAGTAAAATTTTTATCATTTCTCTATTGCAATTTTAGTTTACGTCATTTGAAAATGCAAATTGCTAAAATAGAGTAATATTTTTCATACTCTTCGTAATTCTCAATTCTAATATCTACTTTGAAACAGTTTCTTCTCAATTTTTTGTTGTTAGTCAATAGTCTTAATTAAGAAGTTTAATAGATGATAATCAAATATTGATTTAACAACTAATTCTTAGATTTTCTTTGTTGTGATTTAAATGTATGATCCTTTAATTTATTTTCAGTATTTTATGTAAAATTTAGCATTTATGATGCCTTCTTTTATATAGCTCTAAGTTCCTTGATTCAGAAATAAATAATTTAATTATCTTTTTGCTTATTTAATCGATAAAAGAATCTATGCTATTCTATCTAAACTTAACTAGCATTATTTTTATCCTGAACTAAATATAAATATTTAAAGCTGTTTGCTATAATAGCGCTCTATTAAGTATTAATAAAAAGTAAGCTTATAAATCTTAATAACTAATATAGGTTTGAACATTATGGTTGCTTATTAATGCTTATATGCTTTCCTATTTAGTACTAGCAGCTATTTTAAATTAGGATTTAATTTTTAAGATAGTTTTCATTTAAAGTCATATAATAGACTTTAAAATTGGTATAAGCAAATTATACTTAGGCAAATTTTTATATTTAGAGTATTTTAGAAATTACTTCTTCTTAGCCTTTATATTGGTAATGCTTAAATCTAGATAGAAAGGTGTTTATAAGGTAATAATTAGTAAATTTGATTAAATAAATCTTAGTAATTATGCCTCTATATTAATATCAAAATAGGGTATTTAGTATTTATAGGAGATATGCTTAATTAATTTAGATTTAGTAGGATATATATTATAGTTAGACATTTTATATCTAAAGAGTATTATAAAGTAATAAATGCTAAATATAAGATATATTTATTCTACCTATTTCTAGATAGTGGAATAAAAGGTTGGTAAAAGGAATTGAAAATGATTATTTAGATTTAAACTTAAACCTAATACTAAATATAAATAGCTAGAAAGATTTGTTTTAATGATTTCTATATTTAATATCTTTGATTAAATAAATAAATATAAATAAATTTGATTATAGAGCGCGTAGCACTCTCGTTGGTGCGCAGCTCTTTAAAAAAAAACTGTTTCATACTGACAAGAATGTTTGTTACTGATAAAATTATCAGATACTGATAAACCTTGTTCAATACTGGTATAATTATTCAGTACTGATAAAAATGTTCAATACTGATATAATTTTAGAATACTCGTAATCTTTAATACTTGCTGGAGGTCCAAGGACATGATAGGATTGTGTCTCATTGCATCACCAAAGCAGAGGACGACATGTGTCAATTATGGGTACTTAAATTCCCCACCTCTGACGAAGATGACCTTGTTGTTCACCTTCGAACAACTATGGCGGTTTTAAAAAATATTTAATAATAAAATACTTTAGCCTGCTTTATTAGAGATTAGGTTAATATCTATTTCAAACTTTAAAATAGTTAGGCTGATTCTATCTTAGTGCACTATCATAGCTTAATATCTCTAAACTTAAATTTAAAGTCAAAATATTAATTTTAATTAGAAGCTTGTCTAGCTCAAAATAGCAGTTTGCAATATCTATCACTCTTTACTTTTAGTATAAAAGTATTAATCTTGCTTAATAAGTTTGCTTATCAAAAGCACTATGCAAAGTATAAAAATAATAAGTAAATTTTAAAGGCTTTTAAGGGTTATTTAATTACTAAGTTAATGCTGTAAGCATATATGATTAAATAAGTTCATAGAAAGAGTCTCATATTTCCTTAGGAAATCATAACTTTTCTAGAATCATAATTATTCAGTTAAAGTATAAACATTTTCTTCCTCAATGCTACTGGCTTGCTAAAGAAACTACTTTATCATTTGCTGACAATGAAAAAAGTCTAAATAAATTCGAAAGCATTAGAAATTTTAAAAAGTAAGTTATGAAATTTTATAAAAGGAAATATCTAAATAAATATTATCTTTGACATCTTCTAATTTTGCCTATTTACCTTTATAGCATATGATAGATTTCTTAAGCAA
This sequence comes from Loxodes magnus, assembly GCA_946699065.1. NCBI lineage: Eukaryota > Ciliophora > Karyorelictea > Loxodida > Loxodidae > Loxodes > Loxodes magnus. The sequence goes on from CAMPDV010001279.1 coordinate 82,533, forward strand.
CATACTAATATAGTTATTTGTCTAAATAATTCTAAATAAAAACATCCTTTTTCTTTATTTTTTAGAATGATGCTACTTAATCTTTAGTCTCTTCTTAACTTTATTAGATATCCTTAGTATAGCTTCCTTAACTTGCTATATCTTAGTTATACTTTAGTGCAATGCTCTTAGTTAAATTATATAGATGTAATTATTATCTAGATATACTAAAAGCTAAGGTGTATTTAGTTATAAGTTGAAATATTTCTAATATAAATGAAATTAACTATATTGGTATAACTTAATAAGGTATAACTTTAAATATTCGTTTATAGTAAATAAAATGCTAAAAGCATATACTTAAGAATAAAGGGCTATAGTTATCTCTATAAAATAAACATCATTTTTAATACTTGCTCATCACCTAAATCATTACTAATATACAAAAAACTTAATAATATCAACTAAGAACTATATCTAGGTCAAATAATAGCTAGAAAGTATTTGCAGTAATAAAGTAAGTTAAATAGCTTATAGATATAAATAGTAAAATAGGATTTAATTTAAATTAATCTTCTAAAGTTAACTCTCTTAGGGGAAATAAATTAATTACTTAAAGGTGAAAGAAAAATAATTTTCTAAATATAAGCTTTTCGTGTATTTTATCTTAATCTAACCAATTTCTTTAAATTACTTTAACTCAAATCTTCATAAAGAATCTATTCATTCATCTGTATAACCTTTATAGCCAATACTTCTTAAAAGTGATATAAAATATACATATATAAAGTAATTAACTAGAATATATAACTTAAATACTTTTATCTAAAAATAATAATAAATCTTAAATTAGTCTAGTCAGATTATCTAATTACTTATCTCATTACTTATCTCAACTTTACTGTCCTTACCATTATTCTCTTCTGTCTTATTAATTCTTAGATACATACAACTGATGCAAGTAAGTACTAAAAATACTAAAATAAATGCTTTAATCTTGAAATTTCTTAATACTTAATCTGGGTTTGTCTTTATATCCTCGATATATTCTCCACATTTTTCGTCTTACTCCTAAGTAAAATCTTATCAAATTATGATTATTATGCCTCCTATAAAGCTTACTATACTTGATATTTGTAAAATTATACAAATCTTCTCTTAGTTTCCTTCTTGCTACTCGTGTTTCTTTTTGAACTCGAAAAAGAGGAAAGTAAAGTGCAGCAGGAAAACTTAAAACTAGAGGTTTCTATTAAAGACTTAAGTAATAATTATCCTGAGAAACATAGCAAGCTTTATAATATTACCCTTGAATCTATAAGAATATTTCTATTGTTGTGACTAGCAATATAATGAAAGCTGATTCCATTAAAACCTTTACTCCTGGACTTACTCTATTAGCAATAGAGAGCATTTTAATATGAATAAATTTATCATAGTTCTATTTAAAGTTTAAAGCAATTTAATTAAATAGTGTAAGTAGCTTTTAGTTTAAATGTATAATGTAACTATTTGAGAGCTAATTAAAATTCTCTATAATACTATAAACTTTATACAGTTTAGAAAATAATTAAAAAAGAAAAGCAAGAAACCAAGAGACTACTGAGGAACTAAAAAAACAAAGACAGAATCGAGAGTCTAGCTCATTTTCAGAGGGAAAAGTAATGGTCGGTCTTAATGAATAAGTTAATCTTTGAATTCAAAATAATAAATTACTCTAAAATTAAAAATTGAACAAATGAAAGCATAAGATGCAAAATAAGAAAAAATTTTCTTTAATCAAGGAGAAAAAATCCGGAATTTAATGAACTGCTTGGAAGATTAAAATAACGAAATGCTAATTCTTAAAATTTAACTGATAAAAAACAGTTTAGTAACAGAAAATTAACTTTATGAAATGTCTTAATCCAACTTCAAATAATCACAAAGAATGATTATAGAAGAAGATCTAAATTAACAACAGCATTAAGAAAAATAAAGTAAAGAACAAATTGATTCAAACCTAAGCAAAAGAATTGAGATGTTAGAAAGAAAGATTTATCCAAAGAAGAAAGTTAAGAAGTAATATAAAAATTGTTGTTATGTGAATCTAAATATCACCTACTAAGACATTGCAAAGAATAAAGGCTACTCAAGCACAATGAAGAGCAAAGAACCTGAAGAAACCTTAATAAGCTTTGAATTACTGAATTCGGAGTTTATAAATAAAAATTACTAATAAGAAACTAAGAGATTCCTTTGTGATAACCATCCACTTATAAAAAAGGTCGTGGAATACAACCACGAAAAAATGTTGTCCGCTGATACCTGGTTGAAAATCCATACGCAAATATTTATTTTACATTTAGTTAAATAATAATAATATTAAGGAAAGTTTTAATTATAATTTATAAATGAACCATTCTAGCCTTACCTAATACTTCTGTTGTACATGTTATCATAAATAGTTTGGTTTTAGTACAAAAGCTTAGTATTAAATTTAATTTTAATCTAAGCATCTTAATAAATGTAGGTATTTTAAATAATTCCTTATATGATTTATTAAGCATTTTCCTTATATACTTATATTTATAGATTCTAATTATATAGCTTTAATGAGCTAGAGGTTTAACAAAATATAGATAAATAGATTAAATAAATATTTATTTAGCATTTGAAGAAAATGGTTGATAATTAAATAAAGTAACTAGGTTTATAAGTTGATAAGTTAAAAATAAGCCTAGCTAATTATATCTTCATTTTAGTATAAATTATATTTATTATCTATAAATTAACAGCCTCTATGGCTCAGTTGGCAGAGCATTCGCTTAGTAAGCGAAAGGTCCGTGGTTCGAGCCCGCGTGGAGGCTTTTTATTTAATATTAAATAAGATATATTATTAAATATTTAATTAATAGAATTTTAATTAAGAAAATATAATAAAAATATAATATACAAATAAGAAATTATTTAATTAATAAACTAATATTTTATTATATTTAGAAAAAGACATAACTTAAATAGATATTAAAGAAATAGAATACTAATATAATAGTTTATTTATTTTATAATATTTTTAAACTAATTATTAGATATTTTCATATTTTAATACAATTTTAATTAATACTCTTTTAAATAAATATCAACAATTCTTAGTCTTTCTTTTGAAATGTTTTAATAATTTCAATCTATTTAAAATATTATTATTCTTAATTTATTTTAATGCTTAAAATAATTAATAAAATAACAATAAAAAGTAAGCTTTAATTCATAGATTCTTATTAATTACGTATTTCTACTCTTATCTAAAATTATTATTTACTCTTAGTTATTAGCATTAATTAAGACTTAAAGTAGCTTTTTTACCTAAATAAAAAATGAGATATATTAAAATATCTTAATATTTAATATTTTAAATATACTTTTATATCTATAAAGATTATTATCTATCATAATAGTCATATATCATATAGTTATTCATATTCTAAACTATAAGAAATTACTTATTTGCATCTTCTATTTTTATTTAGTTAGAATGGATTTTTATATAATAGATGATTTATATATGATTTAGAAACTTAAACTAAAAATAAAGAAGAAATAATAAAAAGAAATTTAAAATTATTAACCTAAGTCTTAAACTTCAATCATATAGTGAAATATAATTCTAAATATTTTGACTGTATAAAATACTTTATTTTAAATAAATCGATTTAATATTTAAAAAAGTAAAATAAAAAGAATTTCTCTAGTAAGTTTATTAATAAGCAATAAGTATGAAAAAGCAAATGCTAAAAATTATTTTATTTTAATATATTAGTATTAAATAAATTTATTTAATGAAGAAATTTATAATAAAGTTGTATTTGTAATCATTTAATAATAAAATTGTAGCTTTAAATTTTCTTCTTATTTATAAAAATTATTGTTTTGTTTTATTTTTAATATTTGCTAATTTTGCTGTTATTAGCTTTTTTAAAACTTTAGAAAATATATTTAAGTTTAGAAATCAATTTTTAAAAATGTAGCTTCTATTTATCTCAAAATTTTATTAAATTTTCATTATTTAGGTATAAATTTATCTTAAGTATTATTAATCTAGATAAATATATTTAGAAATTTGATCAAAGTTTTTAATATAGTACTTCGAAATTCTTTCCCCTTCTATTTTTATATTTTTTTAAATAATGTGAACTATTATTATTCAGTATATGGCTTGGATTTATTTTAGATAATTATTTATTCTCAATTTTAATATTAAAACTTAATGTATTATTAAATCTTAATTATCTGATCCTTTTTTATTTTTAACTTATTTTTTATGATTTTAGAATTATATTTAAGTGTATTGCTACATTTCCTTAGATACTATATTATTTTCCTTTTGGTTGGCTTTCCAGACTTTCTTAATTATTAAATATATTAATGAATCTACTTAGATTTAAAAGACTAAAGATCTAATGCATTTAATTTAGAATATTTTTATTAAATTATCAATTTTAACTTAAAATAATCTAAATATTTATAACTTAAAACTTATTTATTGTCACCCTTTTTCTTCATAAAATTGTTATTCAACGTTTAAATTTAAAGTATCTTCAAATAAATTATTAAAATAAAAGATTTAGATAGAATAAGGCATAAAATATAAAATTCCTAAATAGAATTGTAAATTAATAGATAAACTGAGTGAGAGAAATATAAGAAAGAGATTTAATTGCATAATGCTCCACAATATTTAATTATAACAATTTATAAAATTAAATTAAGAGTATAAGTCATTTTTTAATATTCAAAGCTTATGATTGAAAAGTAAAACTTTCAATTAGTATTTGATAAAATTAAAAAGATAAAATCAAAATTAACAAAATTAACAAAATATTAAATTTATTCTTTCAAAAATTAAAAAAATTAGATAAATACTAAAATTTGTTAAAGCAGCTATAAAAATTTAGTTAGAAATAAAAGCTTAAAACATTCAAATAAAAGTAGATATTCAAATAAAATTAGGGATTTATAAATTAGTTTAGAGTTTAAAGAAGTAATAATTTAGATTTGATGGTATTTCTAAAATGAATATACTTTAATAATAGTTAGAAATGAGATTTCATAATTGGTGTAGGTAAGAATAATGCTTTAGAGTAATTCTTAAATTAAGATATTAATTAATATATTTATTATTTGATTGCTAAATTCAGAATTTATATTTCTTAACTTCTATTGATTGCAGTTAAAAATTAAGTAAGTTTTGTAAAGCATTTCCTTATTAATTATATCTTATTGACATATAATATAATTTATAAATAATTAAGATTATTATATCTTTTTACCTTGCCTAAATATTAATAAGCTTAAACATTTGCTTTAATATTTATAAAAACTAGCCTAAGTTTAAATTTACTCTGTTTATAATAAAATTCTAAGAAATATTAAGAAAAGGATAATTATTAATTTATTAAATAGCTTTTATTACATTAAGTTTAACTCTATTCTGGAATATATTTCAGATAAAATAGTAAAACCATTTACATATATAAAAGCATCTTACTATTTTAAATAATAAACTAAAATTATTATAAAATGCATATAAAAGGCTCTATTCATAAAGTTTATTACTCAATACATTTCTAAAATAAACATATTCTTATATTTTACATTAACACAAGTAGATTCTAGTTTTTATACTCTATAATAATAGAAAATATTAAGAATTTTTATAGAGTTAAATTATTATTTTCTTAGATTATGTTTGATTTTTTATTTTAAATAAAAGATTAGAAATTTTTTTAATTCATTCTAATTTTAGAACTTAAACATAATGTAAGCAAACTTGGTGATTTTTAGTTTCATATTTATCCTAGCATTTATTTCAGTTAGCTCTTATTATTCTAAATTATCTATTAAACTCATTTAATTTTCAAAGCAATGATATATCATTAAGGCACTTGCATATTAGTAAAATTAAATACAAATTGCTTAAAAAACTTATTTAAAAGTATCATAAAATATGCTATATAAATCAAGTTTAGCTTTATTTCAGAAACATAATTAGAACACTAAGAAAAGGAAAAAGATAAATCTAGTAATAAAATGTAAAAATTTTACTTTTTTAATTCTATTTTTATTAGTTTTTTATATTTAACTTATTTATCCTAAATGATAAGTCATAATTAGCAATCAATTATTGAAAAACTTAATCTTAATTTTAATGAAATGTAGTGCTTAGTTTATTTTAATTAAATCTATATCCATCATAACTGTAACAATATGCTTATTTATTTTAATAATTAACTTTCAACTTACTTTTAAATTCATTTCTGTTTAAAACCAAATCTAACTTGGATCAATTTTTATAATTATTAATGAAAAATTTCAAACTGTCATTACAGCCAAAGCATAACTTAAAAATAATATTGGAATCTGCCTTTATCATATTCTTAGTGACACTAATAGAACTAATTCTTTACTTTCAAGGTTAGTATTATAAATCTTGCTAAGATTCTAAGTATGGTAATCGTTTCTAACTCATTAACAGTATTCTATAACTGCAAATCTTGTTGTAGTATTTTATTTTCCTCATTTTTTAGTTCAAAGATAAATAAAAGCTATAAGACAAAAGCAAATAGAAGTTCAGCATAATTTTATACCTAATTAGTGTGGTAAGCTTTATAGGAGGCATTTCATTCATATTATGAACTAATTTTCTATAGGAATAAGAGGATAGCTGCGATGATTTAATTAGAGAAATAAAAATGAACCCGGATTAAGCAAAAAGAAACTTAATGACTAATGTGCTTGTTATAGGAATTCTATTAATAGTCTACAACATTTTCATATATTTAAAGGTGAATGAGATAGAATAGAATAGAGAAGAGATTAATAAAGCTGAGATGGTCTGATTCAAAAACTTTAACTTTATTATAGATAATTATAAAAATGATGGTAAACCCTCTTATAAGCATTTTCATGTATATATAGTAGGAAAATTTCATAAATTATTTTATTTGTTTAAGATTAAATACATTTTTGCTTAGTATATTGCTCTAATTTCTAGTTTCATAAATTTAGAAAATAAACAAACTTAGATAAAATTACACTGATAAGCTAATGGTGTGAAATATTAGTTGAAAACTAGTTTAAAATTACTAGAATATTTACTTATTATTTTAAATTTAATTACAATAAAACAAATTTAAGTTCTAAATAGAATATAAATCTAAGGATTATAATAGCTTAAGAAATTCTAGATTATCTTTATGGTTATAAAAGTAAAATACTTAGGTAAAAATAAATCTGTTTAATAACTTAAATACTTTCAATAGTAAGTTAGTCTCCATTTAGTTTTTAGTTTTATAGTTCTAAATAAAGTTTATTATTTTTAAATAAAGCTTTTAATTATTTTAACTTATAATAAAGGAACTATACCACAAGTAAATATTTAGCAATTTAGAAGAGTTATATTATGCAATTTTTAAAGTTTTCCCTTTAAATATATTAATTGCTTCAAATATATATAATTATAATCTATATAGTAAAAGTCTATGCTTAGTCCATATTAGCATAATCATTATTTAAAATAGAAGCTATAAATATAAACCTATTAATTTATTGCCTTATATTAAGAAAATAGTTAGAAATGTTTAAATTACTATTAAGTTTTCTCCATTTCTTCTTTGTTTCTTTATGCTTCCATCTATTCTTCTCATCTTATAAAATAGAATTAAATCCAATGTAATTATAAGAATTATTATAAAGCTTATATTTAATCTTAAATTACTTATTACTTCATTAGATATTAGCCAGGTTTATCTATATCATTATTTGCATTTCTCTTCTTATTTCTAATCTAACTCAGAACCAATTAAGATTACACAAGATCCAACAATACCTAACACACTTAAAGTATATAATATGAACTTAGCAATTTCTTTAAATCCTCTTTTAAGCTAATTTTATTAAACTGAAGGAAAAGGAAAAAAAAGTATTTAATAAGAACTAGCAAGGATGTGAGTAACGAGGAGAAATTAGTATAAAAGCTGAACTCGATAAGAGAGCAAGGTTTATACTAATTAGTTTATTGGTAGAGTATAAGCTCCACAACAGTCACTAGCAGAACAAAGAGAATTGATTCTATTAATTCCCTGAATTTAGAAATAGCACGAGATTGATTTGAAACAATTTCCATTTTATTATAGCTTTGCATATATCAAAATAAGAATTTAAGAATCTAAAAATAACAAACCATTTAGAAAATAACTTATTTTTTTTAATATTTTGATCATTATAACTCTAAACAAATCCTTTAGAAAAGCTATTTAAAAATGATCTCTTATTAAATTCAAAAGCTTAAAAAATAATCATCATTCTTAATCGCTGTGAATGACTCAAGTGTTTTACATTAATATATTGAAATGAATTAATATTTATAATTTAATTTCTATAAACAATTAAGTCATAAAAATAATCTCATTTGCTTATACAATAAATTATTTACTATTTTAGAAGTATAATTTAACAGAGAAACTTGCATAATCTAATCGAAATATTCTAACAATAATTATTCTTAAACAATCTGATTTTAATTTTATTCATCTATTTATATAAATGTTTAGTAAAATATCAAGCTGCTATTTCAAATTTATCTAGATAAGTAAGCAAATAAAACTTAGCATTATAGCATATTATAAATAAAAAGACTATTTCATTTACATTTTACTATAAATTAAATAAATTAGGCTTCTGCTTAAAATAATTTAATACCTGTTCATTTACCTTTTAATTTTTTAATTATCTAGTTTAATTAAAACACTTTAGGGGTATTAAAGAGAAAAGTTTATTTGTTTCTCTTAAATTAAAAATAAATAAAACAATAACTTTAGTAATAATTATTAATATTCTTTATTTAATAAACTATTATGAAAGCTCCTAGTTAAAATATTAGACTAAATTATTTAATATTGTCCTAAATAAAAATCATATTCTTATTTTCCTCACTTAAGTTTTAAAATATTCTAACTTTCATATTAGTTAAATATAAATTAACTATTTTATAGAATTTTTAAGAATTTCTTATTATTTGTATCCAATAAAATAGCTAAAGCTTAAGTACCTTAAACTTCAATTTCAATTTATCTAGCTACATTATGCTTATATTTATTTCGATCTCTTTAATTAGGAAAATTATTATGTTTAATATAAATTTAATTAAATAGCTTTGCTAAATTGAAATTGCAGTACACTAATTTTATAAAATCAGCATCTAAACATAGTTAATTTTCAAGTTTGATTGCAAATAAAGATTTTATGTTTGTTTGGCCAGGTCTAACTTTAATTTATTTATAAATAAAGCTAGCATGATGTTTTTCTTTTCGACAATTTAAGTGGTAAAGAGAAAAATATATAGAAACATTTTATACGTAGTTTCTTAATTTCTATAAAAATGAAATTAGTAGATTTATTAGATAAAATCTTAAATTTAGATGGACGAAAAGAACATTTTCAAAAGTAAATAATTTTCTTACATTTCTTAATCTTATTAAAGCTATCATTTAAAATATTTTATATTACTCTCATTTTAATATCTAAAAGCTATACTTAAAATTATATAAGCTTTATAATATTTCCTTTCATAAATAATTAAAATAAAGATATTATTCTTTAGTGTAAATCTTAAGCAACTAATTTAATAGATTTATGAAATAAAAGATGTCTATTTAATATAGTTTATATAAAAACCAGTCAATTACTTTTTGAATGCTTATTTGTTATTATATGGTAAGAGTATAAATCCATTTTACTAAAGTTGAAAATAAATAAACCATATATAAGTCATTTTTTTAATTTTCTATATGAAAACTTTTTGTTTTAGTTTATTAAGATTATATACTCATAATATAGGAAGATAAAATAAGCTTCACTATAAATAGTTTGTCGCTTTTATGCTAAAAGCAGTTACGCAATCTTTTCTTATTGCTAGATAAAGCGAAAAGACAATCCTATATTCTACTTTTACCTATTAATAATTTAGAATGCTTAAAATATTAAAAATAATTTAAAGCTTAAATTAAATTTAGTTCATAATTAAGATAATTGAATATTTGCAGCTTTAAATTAGAATTTATTTCTAAAAGATAAAAAGATAAAATAAGAAACTTAAGAAAAATTAATATACTTAGGATAATTTTATTTGAAAGAAGATATTCTTAATAAAGGTTTTTTAATTTATAGGATTGAAACAAGTATAAACATAATAGTTTTGTATTAATTAAATAATTTATATTTGAAAATAATAAGAAACTTATTAAATATAAATACAAACTATTAATTTAATTATAAGCTTTTATTTAATTAAACTAATCTAAATTATTATAATTCAAAGCATCATTTACTAAATGCTTAATAAACTTTTTACAATAAGAGCAACTGAGATTGAAAATAGCTTATCATATAGCTATTCACTTATAATTATATTTAATTTTAATTTAAGGTCTATTATTAGTTAAAATTTAAATTAGTAACTTAAAAATAGACTAAAAGAAGAAAGTTTAAGAATAAAAATATTAATTATAATTTTTATTAAATAAATAAGCTTTTTTAATAATAATAAAACTAAAATAAAAATAATTTTATTTAAATAAGAGTAGAACTCACCAGATTCTAAATCTAAATGTAATTTTAATAGTTTATATCAAAATATTTTTCTTCCTTTTATTACATTTCTAGCATGTTTTAAAGAAATTAAATCATAACTAAATTTTAGGTTATTTATTTATTGTTAATTTATAAATAAATAAATAAATTTGATTATAGAGCGCGTAGCACTCTCATTGGTGCGCAGCTCTTTAATAAATGTTATTTACTGACAAGAATGTTTGTTACTGATAGCATTATTAGATACTGATAAGCCTTGTTCAATACTGATATAATTTCAGAATACTCGTAATCTTTAATACTTATTGGAAGTCCAAGGACATTGCAGGATTGTGTCTCATTGCATCACCAAAGTAGAAGACGAGATGTGTCAATTATGGGTACTTAAATTCCCCACCTCTAATGAAGCTCGCAAAAATAATTTCCTTTTATTTCCAGAATTAAATCTAAAATAAGCCAGTGCCGAAGGTCTAAGAATCTTATGTCTCGAGGCCAAATCAAAGCAGAGGAAGACATAAAGTCGATTATGGGTACTTAACTTCCCCGAACTTTGATGAAGATGACCTTGTTGCTCACCTTCGAACAACTATTTTAATAATAAATATATAATAATAATTACATTTCACAGGATATATAATATAAAATGACTGGCTTCAAGAAGGGTTTTATACCACCTCCTCATAACAGGAGAGAAAACCAGAAGCACATATTCTCCCCACGTCTTCTTCAATTTAACACTTTTCTTAATAAAAATAACCAGAACTATCTAATAGATTAGAAGAACTTATAAAATATACTAACTCCTACAAATTAAAAAAAAGCGGATCTCTTCCATCAAAGGACAAGTAAGAACTGAGATAAAATTCAGAACAGAAAAGTTAACATAGCTCTCAACACCTCCATTGGAAACGGAAAAAAGAGACTACTAAACTGAAAACATAAAAAAATAACAAAAAAATAAAAGAAGAAGGTAAAATACGATAATTCAATATAGATCCTAATACCTTTTATTTAGACAATACTGAAATAGAGCAAATGGACTCTTAGTAAATGAAACAGCTGATTCATCAATTTATTAGAAACATAAAAAAACTAGAAGAGGAATTAAACTCCCAGAAGGAAGAGATATTTGTATTAAGTCAGGATTTGATAAATCATGAAGATGATGATGAAGTCCATATGGTAGACTGAAGAGCTTAAGTGGAGTTTATGAGCAAATGGCAAATTTAGAGAATGATATTTGAGTAATGCAAAAGCAAAACGAGAAAAACTGAGTAAAATTAGATTCAAGACTCAAATTATTAGAATAAAACCTGTAGAAGTCTTCATAAAAAACTCTAATGGAAATAGAGAAACTAGAAAAGACATTCTGAGAGCAAGAAAAAGATGCTATATTTGCAACAGCACTTGATATTTATGGCGGAAATGTCCCCAATAGAAAAACATAAGGATGAATATCTGGAGAAATGTTAACTAATAGCAACGAAAGTAACGAGCGACGGAATTCTTCCCATAGGGAAATGGGAAAATCTGGAAAAAAAATTGCAACTCAGATTATTCAAAAGAGAGAAGCCAAGGAAAAAGAGCAATGCAAGGAACGAGCATTCAGGAACGGAGATATTATACATTTAAAACTTCAATTAAACCAGAAGATGAACATTTATTTAATGATTAATGATTAACATTTCAAAGGATCTAAATGAATCTAATTATTCAAAGTAAAGTATTTTAACTATATAAATAATTAAGATTTAGAATAATTTTCTACTCTCCTCATAATTGAATCTAATTTATAAAATGTAAATAAATTTATTATTCTATTTAAACTATATTAGAAGAAAAATATTCTAATTATTTTATATATGAGACTTATAAAAAAGATCATAGATTCAACAGAAAGAAAAATCTTTAATAATATTAAATTAAATTAAATTAAATTAAATTAAAATAAAAGTTTATTAAAGAATCATTTTTACTCAAAAACTAATGAAAAATATAAAAAGACCAAAATTTATTTATCTTAAATTATTAAATCTTTCAATCTTTTTTATTTTTAAAAATTTTCTTTCACCTTTTGTCTTTTCTTCAATTACAGATTTCTCGTACTATCTAATTTTCCATTCTATTAGTTTAAGAAAAAATCGAAATCAGAAGTCAAGTCCATATGTTAAAAAGAATTTTAAATAAGACAAGTGATGAAAAATATTTTTTTAATTCTAAAGATAGCTAACTAGATCTAAGTCAAATATTAAATAATATGAAATCGATTATAAATATAAAAGAAGTATTTTATTTTCTTTCAAACGCCAAATTTGCAAATAAAAGGGTTAAAAAATCAAAATAATAATAATAATAGGATAAATTAATTTTAGCAATTATCGAGGGTTTTCACCTCTTCATGCTGGACACCAGATTGCTTTGCTATTAAAAATAAAGTTTTACAAATCTCTACTTCTCTCTCCTTCCATTGCACTTGTCATTTCCACTTCTATCTTTATTTCTAATCAAATTTTCTCTAGTAGATGTATCATAATTCAATTAAATACAGTCTTTCTCTGATTTATCTCTACTACATTTGTTTTTTCTTCCTCTGTTGTGTTTGTATTCTTCTTTATTTATTCCAATACTATATCTTGAAATTTTGGAATTTCATGCAGCGTCTTCACAAGTGTTCTGTCTAATTGCAGTAGTTGCATTTCTTCATTATTTTTTTTGTTTAATCTTAGTCTTCCTGTTGGACTCTTCGACCATCATTTGATCTCCCCTTTGTTCGTCTAACTTCTTTTCTAATTTTCCAGTCTTTTACTCAGTCAGTTTGTTTCTGAAACTAATTTTAGGATTAGTTATTCTGGTCTTAAGATATGTTTCAGAAAGCACTTAGTTCTCTTTCTTAGAACATAAGTCTGGATTCTATTCTTTCCGCTAGGCTGAGTTGTTTCATCAGCTGCTCATTATCTTTTCTCAGTTTCCTAACCTCTTTCTGGAGGTTCAGCACCACTTTTATGAGCTACACCATGCTCATCTGGCCAGAAGGATTAAATTCTGATACCTATTGGTGAAGAGTAGACTTAATCTACTTTTTTGGCTTTTTCTCCGATGTAGGACTTATACGTGAGTCGCTTTCTAGGATTTCTTCTTCTCATCATATCCTGATTAAATTCCAGGTGATTAAGATTAAGAAAAAAGGTTAAGGTTAAGAAAAAGAAGACTGGCCAATATGAGACTCAAGTTTCCTCTCCAACTTCTTGGAGGTGGTGTAGAAACCTCTTTTGAGTTCTTCAATTTTTAATTTAATTTAATTTAAGAAATTAAGATTAAGATAAATTCCTAAGACTCTATACAGTAATTATTTTTTTAATCTAAATATTTACTTTAAAATGTATCAATCAACTTTTAATAGCCTTTTGCCAAATTAATAAAAAGGAAATAATTATTAATTAAATATCTTCTAATTAAGCAATATTTAGTTAGCTTATTTTCTAATTATTTATTTTGTTTTACTTTTTTATTTTTAAAGTATCAAATCAAAATTTTACTCTTTTATAGAATCTTAAGCTGGAAGTTATTAATAAAATCAGTTTATTTTATAAGATACCAAATTAAAATACCTAAATGCTTAGATTAATTTATCTTGAAAATATAGAATAAAAAGAAAGATTTTTCTACTAAAAATATATAGAATAGAACACCTTTGCATATAATGCTGAAATAAAGGATAATTAAATTAATATAGAAATGCAATTAAAAAAGACTTAAAGAATACTTATATAAATATGCAATTAAACATACTAAATAGCTTTTACTTATTTCTAGTTTGCAAAGATATATCTTTTAGATAAATTAAATAAAAATGCAAAATTAAGAAAAATTAAGCAAAATAAATAAAAGAGTTTATAAGAGATGTATAATAATCTATAATCTATAAGCATATATTATAATTTTATTAAGATGTCCTACTAAATATATTTGTAGATATTTTCAATTATTTTAAGATATAATTGAATAGCCTTTGAAAAATAAAAAAGAAAGGCAGAAGAGCATAATGATTTGCCTAAATAAAAAAAGGAATGAATAAATACAAGATAAATTTTCTTTTAGTTAAGTAAACAAACATTTAAATCAATTCTATAATTATAAAATTAATAACTTTAAGATATGTATAATTAAATATATTAGAGCATTTTAACTAAAATGTTTTTTTATTTCTAAGATATATAGAAAAATTTAAGTTCTTAGTTTGTTCTTAATATCAGTAAAAAATTTCAATTTTATAGAAATTAGACTTTTATTATAAAGGTAAATTAACTATTTAGAAATCTTTATTTTATCTATTTAGTTTTTTCTTAGTCTCAACTGATTTCTATCCAAAGATACATTCACGAGTTAACTGAGAAAAATTTAGATTTTGTAGAATTTTATTTCGAAAATTTGATGCAGGAACTTAAAAACTTATTTCTGGATTTCATTAAATATACATTGAACTTTAAATAAATTAGAATAAAAAAGAAAAATACTATTTTATTTATTAAATACTTACTAAAATTTATTGTATACAATATTTTATGTGAATAAAACCTTTTATTCATAATTACTCAAAAAAATATAACTAAATTTTTTTCAGTTTTATTTTCACTAAGCAAAGGAGAAAAATCTTTATTTTATATTTCTATTATATATTATATCGCCATAGTTGTTCGAAGGTGAACAACAAGGGACGGCTTCATCAAAGGTTGGGGAAGTTAAGTACCCATAATCGACTTTATGTCTTCCTCTGCTTTGATTTGGCCTCGAGACATAAGATTCTTAGACCTTCGGCACTGGCTTATTTTAGATTTAATTCTGGAACGAAAAAGAAATAATATTGCGAGCTTCATCAGAGGTGGGGAATTTAAGTACCCATAATTGACACATCTCGTCCTCTGCTTTGGTGATTCAATGAGACGCAACCCTGCAATGTCCTTGGACCTCCAACAAGTATTAAAGATTACGAGTATTATGAAATTATATCAGTATTGAACATTTTTATCAGTACTGAATAATTATACCAGTATTGAGCAAGGTTTATCAGTATCTGATAATGTTATCAGTAGCAAACATTCTTGTCAGTAAATAACATTTATTAAAGAGCTGCACGCCAACGAGAGTGCTACGCGCTCTATAATCAAATTTATTTATTTATTTTAATAATTTATTCTTTTGATGATGTACACTAAAAATATGGAAAATGAGGGCCAAATAATAAAATTTAGACAATATTAAATGATTTTTTGGAACTTATTATTTTTCCTGCTTGTTTGAGAAATAATTTATAATCTATGTTCTTTTAAATCTTTTATTGATGAATTTAATTTAAATATATTTGATTTATGAAATTTGCGGTAAATTATTTATTATAAAGGAATTTTTATAAAAATTTGGTTATTAATGATTTCTAAATTTAGGAGTATCTCTTTAAATAACTTAAAAGATAACTTGAAAGAAAATGAATAGAATTTATTATCTTATAATTTATTAATATTTTTATAGTTCAAATATATGAAAACCAACTAGTAAATGAATACAATTTCTTTAAATTATAAAGAAATTAATAAAAATAAAGTAGACTAAAAATAAAAATTTAGGTTATAAATAATTTATTGGTTAATAAAAATTAACTTTGCTAAAATATTGAAATTCTCAAAATAAAAATAGAAAGGAAAATATTTTTTATATTCTGGTTTTCATATAGCATATGATTGAATAATCATTTTAAATCTAATATATTAATATAATATTTATACATATTAATAAAAAAAGAAATTGATTTTAAATTATATAAAGCATTAGCTTAAGTTTGAAATTAAAAAATATTAAATTTATTTTTATCTAGCATGAGATTTCATTTAAAAGAATATGTGCATTTATCTTCATAAATTTCAATTAAAATTTGTAGAAAATTAGTTATAAATATCATGTTTACTCTATTTTAAATCTACATCTTTTTATTTTTAAATAGTTTTCATCTGAGAATTTCTTTTTTCCTCATCTCACTTTTTCTAAAAATTATTTTTTCTTATATTTTTGTCTTTAAAACTTTGTGATTTCATAATTTATCGAATAAAGATAAAACATTTATTAATCATATATTTTAAATAAAATTCATAACCTTTAAAAAACTCTGAATTAATATACAAATAATCATTAAAAACTAAGTTATTTACTTTTGCATCTAATACTTTAAATCCTTTAAGTTATTATGAGTTATTGTTCTAAAAATAGAAATAATTATTAGAGTAAATTTCTTTTTACATATTTATTTAATAATCGAATAAACAAACTAAATCTTATTACTTTAAGATAAAAATAAACTTAATATATTTACTAAAGCAACTTCTATTTTACCTATATTTATACCATATTTAATCATTTTATATCAATACGTAGAAGTAATTATAACTATAATCCTCTATCTTTCATCACTTTTAGTATTTCACTAACTAAAACCTTTTATGAGTATTAATTTATTGATTCGTTATTTGCATAAGGAGTAATAAAGCTACTTAACTAATAAATTAAATATAGCATATTTCTCTTTATTATTCTTAATAACTTTAATTTAAGTCTTTAAATTATAAAATAATTGTTAAATTTATTTCTATTTAAAGAAATTACAACTATGATAATTTCTTAGGCTATAAATGAAAAATAATTTAGCTGCTCATAAGATAACTCCAGGTATAAAGAATCTTTTGGAATCGATTTTCATCATAATGCTAGTCACAGTAATAGAACTAATCCTTTACTTCCAAGGTTTATATTATAAGCCTTGCTAAGAGTTTAAGTACAGTTATCATCTTTAGCTTTTATGCAGAATCTTGTAGCTTCAAATTTTATCTTAGTATTTTATTTTCCTCATTTTCTAGTTCAAAGATAAACTAAAGCTCTAAGATAAAAGTAATGAGAAGATGAGTGTTATTTTATATCTAATTAGTATAGCGAGTTTTATAGGAGCTATTGTAGTTATATTTTTATCAGAAATTACCAAAGAATAAGAGGACGAAAAATGTAGTGACTGGATTAGAGAGATAAAAGAAAATTCAGATTAAGCAGAAAAAAGTTTCATGGCTAAAGTGTTTATACTTGGAGTATTATTAATAGTTTGTAACATTTAGATGTTCATAAAAGTGAGCTAAAAAGAATAAGGAGTCGAAGAGAGTAATAAAATAGAGATATAGGAGGAGATGATCTGATTCAACAATTTTTAAATTTTATAGCCTTTTTAAATAAAGAATTATTATAGCTAAATAATTTTATATAAATAGCTTTATCTAAAAATCTAATGAAGCTACTAGATAATTATTTGCTTGCTCTTTATACAAATATGAAGAAATAAATTTATTAGAAGCTTATTTTATTTATTTTTAAATTTAATGAATTTGTTTTAAGGTAAAATTTGATTTACTATCTGATTTTTAATATTTATACTCTAAGTATATTTTAGTAGAAATGGATAACTATTTAATTACAAAACTTTAAGTTTATTATGCTTAATAATTAGATTATAATTTTTATGTGTTCTAAATTATTTCTCGCATAATTATTTGAGTATCCAATATTTAAAAAGATTCTGATATTATGTAAAAAGCTTTAATTTACGATTCCTCAATTTTGAAATATTTTTATTTTGCATTATTTATAAATATATTACAGGCTGAATAATTGAAAATTGCTTGTATTTATCTTTCTTAATATTTTTTCTGACTTCTACCTTTTAATAATTCTCAATTAATTTAGATTTTATTGTAAGAGTCATTTGACTTATTAGCATCGATAGATAGATAATCATCCAACATTTATTTTATTTTCTATTAATATTTTATACTATCTTTAAATAAGATTAAGTTTCATTTATCTCTGACTGATTTTAAAATTCATTGTTTTTTATTTAATATTAGTTAGAATTTACCTTTATTCGAATTTTAAAAGTGCTACGTTTCTTTTAGCCTTGGAAGTAATCAATATCAGTTTCCTTTTTATTAATTTGAGTATTAAAAATATCTATATTATTTTTTCTTATTTTCGCTAGCATTTTTTACGTGACCAAATTCTAATTATTTGCAGTTGATCTCTATTACTACAATTTTTTAAGTATTGGAGAAAAAAAATGTAAGCTATATATATAAAAGCATATATTCTCTTAAAAATAAGTTTCTTCAGTATTATACTGATTTATTAATACTTGTATTTTCCTTTTTAGTAATATAGTGACTTTAAGAAATAAATTAGGATTAAATTTTAAAGATATTTTTGATTTATAGCTATATAATAGATTTTAAATATACTATAAACAAATTAAGTTTTCAATCTTTTTATATAGATAAATATTTTAGAAATTTTTCATCTTCTTGCATTTTATAGGTAATGCCTAAATCTAGAATAAATTTAAAGATGCTTATATATTAATCTTCCATTCAAATTTTGTTATGAACTTTTAGTAATTAGCACTTATAAAAATTACCTAAAGTAGAGTTTGTTAGTATTTATATAGGAAATATATTTTATTATTCTTAATTTGAGCTGGAAACATGAAAATCTAATATATTCTTTGAGTTCTATATTTTTTATAATTATTGAATATTAAAAAGTAAATAAATAGAGTAATGATAAAATAAAATATTTAAGATATATTTATAACCTACCTTCTTTAATTTAATTTATACAACTGACTTGAATTCTATTAATGAATTAATAATAAGGTTTAATAGTTCTTTTTAAATTTAGATATTATTAAAATAGTTGAGTGGATGTAAAATAGCATACTTATTAAAATGATTTTATTGGGATTTATCAATTTCTCAAAGAATAACATTTTTTAATTTTTTTATTAAAGTTCTTTTAATTTAATTAGTAAGATCCCATCCAAATTCATATATATTCATAGATTGTATAATTTGATATCTTTTATATGAATAATGATTTAGCTAGACATCCTTTTTAGTGAAATAAAAATATTCTAAAGTTAGATAAGCTTTATATGAGACTTAAACTATTTTAAATCTATTTAAAGATATAATTTCTAAATATTTAAAAGGAATTATTTCTGATAAACTAATGTGCTATTGAATATATTTAATTGATAGCTAATTAGCCATAAAATTAAAATTAAAGCTGTTTGATATTTTATAACTATCCTTTTCTATATTTAATTAATTTAGTAATAGTTAGAAATCGTATCTTTTCAAACTTCTGATAACTTTACCTCAAACTCAGACTCTTTTTCTTACTTCACCTTTCTTAGAAATCGTATCTTTTCAAACTTCTATTATTTTATTACTTTAAATTATCTTAGTGATCTAAGTCTATTTCTTTCTTTTCATTCTTCATTTATTTAATATCTTCAGAAAACTTTAGCTTAACTGCTCTTCTGTTTTTTTTTATCCTTATTTTTTTTCTTTACTACTCTCATAAATCATTTAATTTTTTTTACTTGTTTATTTTTAATCACTTTCAAATTTCTCATATATTCATTTCTTCATAATATTTTTTTTCGTTTCTTCATTTGCAAATAATTTTTCTTCATATTTGTCTTGTCATACTTTTTTTTATTATTTGATTTATTTTGAATATGTTCTCAATTGTATTTTTTTCTTTCTTTTTTTTATCAAATGCGATTTTTTTTTTTATATTTGTTTTAATAAAAGATATAAATTTCTATACATCAAATTACTTTTTTTTGTTTTTATTTTCTACAAACATTTTTTTAACTTTTCAGATTTTGATCTTTTTAAATACAGAAAATCACATTTATCTTTTTTTATATATATTTTCTCTAAATTAAAACCTTTGTAAATTTTTTTTAAATTAAATGTTACTATTTTTTTTTTATTTTTTAAAGTTTCGTTTTTTTTTCTTCGTTTTCGAAAGCTATAAATATCCAATTTAGTTTATAAAAATTTTTTATTAAATTTTTTTCGTAAATTAGTCCAATATTTGTTTACCATTTTTTTTAAATTGTTTTATAACCAAAATCTTTTCTTGTTTTGTTCCGTCCCAACTTCTCCTGTAGTTCTAAACTCTTACGTCAAAATGGCATTTTGACTTTTATCATTTTGAAAACATTTTTGTTTCTTTCAGATATCTTTTCATACATTAAACGAATAAAAATTCGTTTTTAAAGCTCTTGTTTAAAAGTATTTTAAAGTTTATTCCTTCCAAAAAAAGTCTTGTAGTGTAAAAAGCTGAGGAAAAAAGCAAAATTATATTTTTCACAATTTAAAGCTGAAAATTATCTTTTTCTCCTTTTATTAACTCTAAAAATCAAAAAAAATTTTCATTACCCAAAATTAAAAAAGTTATCACGACCCAATTCAAAAAAAATTAGCACAACCCAAAGACCAAAACATTTCGAAACCAAAATCGAAAATTTTATCTGCAATTTTTTATGCCCATTTTTTCTCAAAACCCTTTTATATTTTGTAACTTTTTTTGAAAATTTATAACATTCTGACCTTTATCCATCCCGATTTCCCCCAGTTTGTTCCGTCCGAAAAAAGTCTTGCAGTGTAAAAAGCTGAGCAAAAAAACAAAATTAAATTTTTCACGATTTATTGCTTTAAATACTCTTATTCGCCTTTCATTTAACTCTTAAAATTAAAAAAATACCAAAACCCAATTCTTAAAATTTTTATCACGAACCAAAATAATCAAAAAACAAAAGCTTGCAAAACCAAAATCAAAAATCATAAGTTTTCAAAACCAATATCGAAATTTTCAAAACCAATATCGAAATTTTCAAAACCAATATCAAAATTTTCAAAATCAAAATTAAAAAAAATGGTTTTAATTTTTTTTATTCCCATTTTTTTCAAAACCCTTTTATACTTTAAAACTTTTTCTCAAAAATTTTATTCCTTTCTGATCTTCTACTAATCCCGAAATCCCCCACCTTGTTCCGTCCCAACTCACCCCTATAGTGTAAAACGCTGAGCAAAAAAAGGCTCTCACACTTTTTGCCATTTCAGGGCTCCTAACTCATAAAATTTTAATGTGCCGTCCATTCAAATATTGTACACCAAATTTTTCCTATCAGAAAAACACATTATGCAACTTGAAAATTAAAAAAATCATTACAAATGTAATTAAATTTTATAACTAAATATGCGCGAAGACGTAACTCAAAAAAAAACTAATACTATACTTAAAATTTTAAAATTTTTTTGCTCTAACATATACTTCAAAAATTTTCTAACAATATAAAATTTAAAATTTGCTCCAGTACGTACCTCGAAAATTTTCTAACGCTATATAAATTTAATAAGCTTTTTACTTTAGTACATAACTCAAAAATTTTTATAATTTTAGAAAAATTTAAAAATTTTATTTGCTCAGTACGTACCTCGAAAATTTTTCTAATACTAAAAAAATTTCGTAAATACTCTAACACTTTATTTTAAATTAAGTTTAAACTTTTATTGAAAAAAAAAAAAATTAGCTAAAAAATATACTTAAGAAAAATTATGAACGCTGAAATTTTTTTTCTTTACTTAAAATAATGATATTAAGAAGAACATAACTAATAAAAATAAAAAACTAAATAAATTTTAATATTCTAAATGTAAAAATTAAATAGTTAACTCAAAAAATCACACAGTCAGATATTCCATATCTTTTTTTATCCTCTCCACTCATTATAGTATTAGCCATTACGCAATTCTAAAATTGCAATCCATATTCTGCATATACTTTGCTCCAGTCAGTCTATATAATTATTGGTAGATTTGAACTTACCTATTACTAGTTAGTTGTTTATTCTCCATTCAAAATTCTTCCTAAGTTCCATCTTCGAATGTTGTAGTCTTTTGATTAGTTTCCAAATATACTTCCGTTACTCGATACTAACCATTAGTTGTCCCTTGATAATGATAAACTACCCACACTATCCGTATGACCCAATAATACACAGATACACTATCCAGTATTGATATTTCATATTCTTATTGATTTGTCATATGATCCCGATAAGATATACTTGTTGTTATTCGAGAATATTACCGATAAGACATAAGATGAGTGTCCCGAAAAGACCTTGGTACATTATTATGTTCTTGAGTTCCATAAACGAATAGTATTGTCATCCGATCCAGATATGATGTAAGTGGAATCACTAGATATAGCCACAGATGATACAGAATCTGTGTGACCACTCATGGTCTTACAGGTACCTGTCTTGACGTCCCATAGTCTCACCGTATTATCTAGACTTCCCGATACGATGAACTATGAATCACTGGATATAGCCACAGAAAATACATAACTAGTGTGACCACTCATGGTCTTACAGGTACCTGTCTTGATATTGTAAAGTCTAAGAGTAGTATCTCTACTTCCCGATACGATGAACTCTGAATCACTGGATATAGCCACAGATAATACATAATCTGTGTGACCACTCATGGTCTTACAGGTACCTGTCTTGATATTGTAAAGTCTTAGAGTATTATCATGACTTCCCGATACGATGAACTCTGAATCACTGGATATAGCCACAGCATATACATAACTAGTGTGACCACTCATGGCCTTACAGGTACCTTCAGCTATGTTGTAGAGTCGAAGAGTTTTGTCACGTGATCCAGATACTATTAAGTTAGAGTTTGGTGAGATGGCCACGGAAGTGACATTATCAGAGTGTCCAGTGAAAATGTGAGGGTGTTCAGAAGTTATGGAGGATAGGTTAGCATTAGAGAAGTCACAGTTGATGAATTTAGTGTTGCGTAGGTTAGCTTATGTTAGGTTGGAATTGGCGAAATTGCAGGAGGTAAAAGTTGTGTCCGATAAATCAGAGTTAGATAGATCGATGTTTTATAAATCTTAATTGTTGAATTCGTAGTTCATATAATTCAACATAGTTAACGCATTGGCTGCTGCTATTTGCATTTTTGAGTTGTTCTTAGCCAAATTCAATATCTATAAAAGATATTACTAAGTCTTCTCAGATTTTAGTTACACTAAATCGTAAACTATCGTAGAATTTTTATATAAATTAATTATATCCTATGAATTACCTAAGGTAGCACTCATATCTACTTTCCTACTTTAAAATTCACTAAGAATATTCTAGAGATTCTACACACTTTCTATCTAAAAGTCCTATAATGACTACTTTATAACTTACATCGGCTAGATTTACTATTAAATTTGAGACTATATTTAATATTATACTTATTAACTTTAAACCTTGCCTTACTCTTAAATTTATTCTTAAACTTTTTCACCATTCTCAATGAGAAGCTTTTATTAGTCAATGCACTTATTTATCAAATTTACATAATCTTTAACATTAACTTCCTACTCTTGACTCATATCCATGATCTCCTTTAACACTTAAACCGAAATTTCTTCGATGATCTTATAATTCTAATTAACGTCCTAATAATTTAAATCACTTATTTTCTTTATCTCAGCCTTCAATCCCTCAAACTCCTTAACTAATTCATTCAAAACATTTATATTAATATTGCACTCCTAACTCGATACTACCTTTAGAAACTTTAATTACTAATACCTCACACTGATTACATTTATCTTCTTCAAAACCACTTCTATCTAGCTTATACTCCTCTAACAACCACTTGCTTCATTCTAACATATTATCTAGGTAACCTATCTGACTATATCACTAAACAAACAATAAAATTTCAAACTATTTTATTGCTCTTTTATCACTCTTACTTTCTACTAGTTTGTCTATTCAGATAAGTCTTTTACCAGTTACATCAAACCGACTTATTACTCAAACCTACTTATTTCTTACATATAATATTCTTAAATTGAGAAATCCTTCAAATTCTACTCTTCTATATTAACTTATTAATTGTGAATCCTACAATTTATTTTATCAGTAACTCTTAGAACGTTTTGGATGCATTTAGCACATTGAACACAACCACAGCTAATAACTTTTGGCAATCTTTAACTTTAGTCAAACACTTCTTTGCAACTTTAACAGATAGTAATATCCATTACTTATAATTAACTAAAACAAGTTTCTCAATAAATACTATATATTACAATGAAATTATATTTGAAAAAAAAAAAATTAATTAAAATAAGAATAATTAAATTTAAATGATAATTTTGAAAAAAAATAGTACTAAATAAAAAAAATAGGAAAAATAAAAAATAAAATACTAAAAAATATTTAAAAAAACTAAAATATTTTTTGCAAAAATAAATTACTTTTTAAAATTACAAAAAATATTATTATGCAATACTATGTATTACAATTATAAAAAATTAAAAATGCTTTTTTTTAAATATTAAAAAATGTATTAAATAAACTTTAAATATCTTAAAAATTTTTATTTATTTAACAAATTAATTTTACTAATAGTAAATGATAGTTAAAACTTTAAAATACATAAATTAAATACAATTATAACTAAATAAAACCTAAATAATAATTTTAAATAAAATAAAGCTTAACTTCTTATTTTTGAATAAACTTAAACAATCAAAAAAATAAAAAATTTCTAAAATAAAAATATTAAAATGTTTAGTTTTTAAATTGTTGAGAATAAATTTTATATCTAAAATATATAAATTTAATCACTTAATCTTTTTAACATTCAACAATTAAAATTAAAAATTTCTGCCTGCATAACATTCATTTTTATTAAAATTGAGAAAAACTTTTTGAACAAGTGAAAGAAAAATTTTATTAAACTTAAATCTAATTTAATATATAAAATACTCAAATTTTTAATATATTAATATAATTTATTTCAAAAAATTAAAAATATTCAATATCCTGGAATACTGGTATATAAAATACTTTGATTATAAAATTCTTTTACTAAAATTTTTTTTATAAATAACTGTTAAAATTAGAAATTGCATTTTAACAAATTTAAAAAATTTAAGAATCAATTTATATTTCATTTTGAAAAAAAATCGCTTTTTCCACAGCTAATGAAAAATTATTAAATCTCTACGTAGCGAGAAAATAAAAAAAATATTAAAAAATTTATTATTAAATTAAAAAAATATTGGATTTTTAAAGTAAACGATATAAAATTGCAAAAATACTATGCTGACCAAAAAATGTCAAAAAAAATATAATTATAAAAAAAATAAAAATAAGGACTTAAGAAAAAAATATTAGCAACGATTTTGAAATTTAAAATATAAAAATAAATATTAATTTAATATCAAATAACGATAAAAAAATTAAAATTGATTCCAAAACAAAAAATATTATCAAAATTTTAAATAATAATAATATTTATAAAAATAACGAATTAACGTGATCTACCATTATTAAATTTATCACGAGTAATTTATTATTTAAAAGTAAGTTCTCACTATAAGTTTGCTTTGATCTTCGAATTCATATTCCTTGATAATTTTAAGATTAATTTCCTTTAGTTTTTCTGATGCTTCTTTTATTGAAATCAAATACTGCCTTTAAGACATGATGATTTTCTTTATTTAGTAGATTTTTTTTTTTTGAAAAGAGTAAACCTTCACTTTGACTGTATATTCTAAATTTATCTTACCATTTATTTTATATAATTCTCTTTTATTTTTATCAAAATTGGTAGCAATTTCTTTTTTTATCTCCTAAAAAAGATGCAAAATAGCATATCATTATTTTCCTATAGGGAATATATTTTGCTACAGGTTTTTATTCTATACCATTGGCTAAATTGATATTTAGAATTGTTCTGGTTTGCGCATTTTAAAGTTAAAATAATTCTAACAACTTGCATTATAAATAAAGCATACCTTAAATTTGATACAAGTGCTACATTCAAAAAATTTAATCTTAGTTCTGAACCTTAATATTAAATAAACTTCATAGAGCTAAATAAATGATTAGTTCGCTGATAAAGATAATTAATAACTTTTATTAATTATTAATTCTAATCAAAAGAAGTTCAAGAAGTTTGGCTAAATCTTGCTAATTGTTATGCTTTGATAAAGAAATATCTTGTTTCTCAAGTAAGATTTAATAAAAGAATATAAAAAAGAAGCTCCTAAAATGACGCATAAAATGCTAAAACATAAAAAACTTATATAAATTTGTAAGCAAAACTAACTAAATCTTGTAATAAAGAAGAGATTTTATAAACATACAAAAATAAAAATATAGCAAAATAAAATAAAGTTAGCAAAATATTTAAATATTATATACATTAATTTAAAGTCTTAATGTTTATAAATAACTTTTCAAAAGATATATTTTATAAGGGAATTCTTTTATTATTTTATAATGTATTTACCTTTATTTTAGGAGAAAATACTTAATATTTAGGTAATTCATAATGGAAAGAAGTTATTTCTAAATTTAACCTCTCTAATATGAAAACATACTTTATAATGAATTATATCTATTTCCTATTATGCTATATATCTCTTAGATGTAACTATTATTTATAATTTAATTTAAATAGGGTGGACTTTACCTCTAAAGGTTTCGAGAAGAATTCCCCAAGGATGAAATGAATCAGAAAACCTTCTAAGTGCTGGACTAGACTAATCTTTTAATCATGGGTTGGAAATTTACCTGTAATCGCCTGTTGGCGTCCTGTGCATTGGAGAATTGGAACCGCAACCTAGCCCACAATTAGAAGAGATATTACAAAGGGAATATTGGGAATTTAAAAA
Organism: Loxodes magnus; assembly: GCA_946699065.1. Lineage (NCBI taxonomy): Eukaryota > Ciliophora > Karyorelictea > Loxodida > Loxodidae > Loxodes > Loxodes magnus. The sequence continues at coordinate 109,785 of CAMPDV010001279.1, forward strand.
CTTTTAAATTGACTTCTTATAGTGCTGCATACCATTGAAGTGTTACGCGCACTTTAATCAAAGCTTTTTTCATTTAAGAACTTTAGAGTCTTACTGAAGCCTGAAAGAAAGAATCATTGTGTAAAATATTTTTATTTAAGTATCCTAATTTTCTATCTACTTTTAGAAAATTAAATAATATGCATTCAATTGTAAATATAAACCTTCTTATATCTAAGCTTCCAACCTTATACTAATCTATTTATCACAATTATAAAATTACAAGCAATCTATTATATATGAATGTATCGTATTTTCTTATCTTATAATGTGGGTTTTCAACTAGATAATAACGGTTTTATAACTACGTCTTAAAGTTGTAAGATAGAGTTATTATTAATAGCAAGATTCCTTACTTCTTTACTTAATCTTATTTAAAATACCTTCTTAGATGGAAATATTTGTAAATCATCTATTACCCTATTATATTTAACTCTGATCTATATTAAAGAAGGTTCTTGCAAGACCTTAAAACTAATGAAACTAGATAAATTATCAGAATTAAAAAAGAGGTAAGAGATTGTAAAGATACCAATATAGGCATAAATCAAGAATAGAATGGAAAGTATCAGTAATCTAGCTTTCAGAAGATATTATATTTAATATTCCTTATATCAAATACAGCTTAATTAACTTAGATAGTAAATTTGGAGGAATTCCAAATAAAAATCTGTGCTCTATATAAAAGTTATCTATAAGAGAAAAGAAATTCTTTTAGCTCCATAGAACATAGACTAATTAGATAAAATTTCTAAACTTATATTTTAGATTGTATAAAATAAATTAATTAAATTAGCGTGGTACCACCATTATTTGGTTCACCACAAAAAATTAAAGAAACCAAATTTAATTATTAATAATAGGCTAGAATGTTTCTAGCTTCATCTGGTCTCTTTGCCTCCTTTCTTCTTCTTTCCGTTTTTATAATATAAATTGATTGTCTTCACTTTTCAAATACTTGTAATTCTTCCAAAGGCTGGAGTTAGAAGGGGTTAGAGAACTCTCCAATTTTAGTGTCAAATGACTCAATTAGGTTAATTCTTCTAAGCAATAATTATTTTAATCTCAGTCATGTCTTTGTTGTTTTCTATTTCCTGATTAGAATAGTGACATGTAGAATCAGGATAACTCTGAGATCTGGATTTCGGTTTCCTCTAGTAGACCTCTCGTAAGAGAGAACCCTCAAACAAATAAGGCTTATCACGTAATGGGCCCGTCCTTACTTGTTTGTGGTGGTATCTATTGCAAGAGTACTTGCAATGAAGACATGACTGCACCGGATTACCTACTCGGTCGACTAGAATCCATTTAAAAAATGAGTTATGTATAATAAAGCGATAATATGGTTAGAAGAAGGAAGTTAATAAGCAATATTATTAAAAGGGAAAACTAATTAGCTAAATAAAATGTTTATAAATATAGTTTCCATTTAAGTATTTCATTGATAAAGCCTATAAAACTCTATAAGAGAGTAGCCTAAATAAACTAGAACCAACTAGCAGAACATAGTTTTAACTTAAACTAGCTTAATCTTTATTTATTGAGATAAAGATCTATAGAAAAGAAATGATCTGCTATTAAATCTAGCAATTTTACATTTTTAAGATTAATAGCACTAATATAATTTTGCTAGTGTCTTACATAATTATACTTAACTACTAAAGCTTAAATATATCAACAGAGATATAAATATATTTAGTTATAAAGATTTGAATATAAAATAATAGACTTTAGCACTAGTAAACTATTTCTATAAAGCATAGTAATTAGCTAATAGAATGGTAAGAAGTAAAGTAATTTAAAGCTAAATATCTAAGAGAATTAAGTTAAGTAATAATAATGATTAAGTAATTATTATCTTATAAATTAAAAGTTTATATAAAAAGCTTATCTAGTTTATTAACTCTTAATACTAAAAATTTGCTCTAAAGCTGAAAATATTTAATCTGGTAATTAGAATGAAATCTATAAAAAGAAACTAAAAGCTATATATTTAATATATTTAAAAGGAATAACTCTTATATGATATTTTCTCTCTAGTATACCTTTCTTTTTAAGTTGAGTAAGCAGTTTAAATATTAAGGAATAGTTAAGAAAATTAATAGAATATTTAATGGTTGCTTTTGATTCTATAGCTAAAAGAAATTAAGTATTACTTGAAGGCTTAAAATTAATCTAAGTAATAGAAATTCAAATTAAGTTTAAACTAATTTAATTGTTTTGAAATGCTAAAATCAAAAATACGTTTAATTTTATCTTTTACAAAAATGCAAGAAAAGAACATCTCAAATTCTGATATGCTTCTTACATCACTAGCACATATTTAAAATCCTAAAGAGACTCTAAACAGCTAGTTAAATGATGAAGAGGTTATAAAAAAGGAAAAAATATAAGCACTTCAATAAGAGCAGGTAGTTGGTCTTGAGTCATAAACTGATAAATAAGATTAAGATTTTTAGTAGAAAAGAAAAGACTCTAAGGTTCTAAGTTTACTTAAATACATAGTTTATTATGTTTTGTTATTCATTGTTATTTAAGATGAACTTAGATTGGAAGATGCTTATTTAGTAAACAGCTCTTTTAGGCAGTGAATTAATACAATAGAAAGGCATTAATTTAATGAAATAGAAAGTAAACAAGATTTTTCTTTATGATTTAATAAAAAATTCCCCATTGACTTATATCCAGATTTTACATTTCAATATCAAAAACTTGAACCTTATATGATCAATTTCTACAACAAGTTGATTTCTTAAATAAGATTTACTTAAAGGAGAGCTAAGCTTATTAAGAATGATTCTCCTAAATATAAAGAATATGTAGAAAAAATTAAAGCAGCTACAAAACTTTCTTCTCATTTTGATAGCTCCATTGAAAGTGATGAGCCTTATGGTCCAAATAAAACGTTTGAATATACAAAAGCTGGCTCTTTTGGAAACGGTGGATACGTTTATTATCTGTAAGCGATAGGTTATAATAAATCTGATTTTACTGAGTAATTTTGAAGAATGTGAAATAATGATTATGTAGATGATCAAACAATAGTCTTCTACATAGATTTTGTTACTTACAATGCTAATTTCTAACTATTCACTTATGTAGTTCTTTAATTCGATATTATGTAGAGTGGAATTTTAAAACCAACAGAACATATATAATCTATGCCTGTAGAGCTTTTTTATGGAAGCGACTGATGGTGAAGACTAATTCTAGAAATAACCTTAGCAGTTATCAATATTTGAAACATTTTGCAAATACTAATTCAAATTAAATCATAAGCTTTACTTTCCTTACTAGATCATGAGCAAACTTAAGAAAATGTCTAATATTTAGAAGAAAGTAATTTTATAGAGCAAAACCAAGAAGACCAATTCAAAATTAAGTAAATCGAAGTAAATGAAAACTAGATTTTGTATTAAAGCCAAAATAAGTTAAACAGAGATAGTAAGTTAGACAATCTTAAGAAGCTAAAGTAAAGATTAGCTTACATAAGTGAATTAAGCATATTATAAAAGCTATTAAGTTCTAATTCAAGTAATTTTGGAATGTAATAGAAATAGTTTCTCATATTATTATTTTGGGAGGCTTCTGCATGTGGTTTTCATACATAAGATATGGGTTTAGAAAAGATATGGTTGATACCGATAAATATTCTTTAGGAAGTGATGAAATAATTGAGGAATTCAATAGCTTAGCAAGATTTTTTACTAACTATAGAAGATTATAAGCATTCAGTTTCTTTGTCCTTAGCATTAGAGTAATCAAATTCTGAAGTTTGATTCCTCAAGCTTCATTAATTTCCAAGACAATACAAAATGTCTAGGAATAAATAAAATATTTACTAATTATGCTGATTAGCATTTCACTAAGCTGTACATTTTTAGCTTACGCTAGATTTGGTAATGCCAATCAACAGTTTAATGATTTTAAAAAAGCTTTAGCTCATGTTTTCATTATAATGATATTCGAAACTGACAGTATGAGAGATAGCTATGATATGGATACTGCTTGGACTTGGATTTTGTATTTAGGTTGCTAAGTATTTGTAGCGTGAATTCTAATGAGTTGACTAGTAGCAATGATCTGTACTTACTATGATGAGGAAGACAGCAAAGTAGAGCTAAAAATTGGAAGATAAAAGAGAAGATTCCATTGAGTATATGAAATATGGAAGCTTTACAAAATAAAGGTAATTTAGATTAAATGTTTGCTTAAAAATAGAAGAAGAATATCATTTCTACTTGCATAAGACATACTTTACCAAGAAATTAAGTAATTCAAATAACAAAACTACGAAGCAAACTAATAAGCTAATCTCTATAACTTTGACTTAGATTTCTCAGAAGTGATGAAATAATCCGATGCTTGAAGTAAAAGTGTGCAAACTGAAGAAAGTGAAAAGGATTTGAATTCACATATTATAAGGCATTGCAATATGAAAATAATAAACTTTTTGATTAATCTAAATTACTGAATAGTCTTACTTGGTATAATCATTCTCAATCTAAATCAAAAGCAAGTATATTTTATTAGAAGCTCAATTTAATTACCTTTGGAAAAATAAGTAATTTAGTATTTAAGGATAGAAGATGAAAGATATTTAAAGTCCCTAAGAATGAGTATAATGATTCAAATTTTTCTTAACTAGCTACTTTGAATAAGCTGAAATTAATGAGCATAAATACTGATATTTCAATTATGAAAACTATTTAGTAAAATAAGAAACTCTTGATTCAGGACCTATTTAAGTTACTATCAGATATTTTAATCTTAAGCAAAACTAAGCTTATAATTTTAAAAAGTATTAAGATGAGAAAGGTTTAAACATAATTTTGACTATTCATCTGCCAAATCTTCTGATGAGGCGATTGAAACTATTATAGAGCTATAAATAGACTAGCATTATTATTATTATATTAAATATATAAAATGGCTTCTAAGAAATAACAGAACTTTGAACAAAACACTTAAACAGCAAAATTATCTAAAAAATAAAAAAGCGAAATAATTACTATGAGTGAAAGTGAGAAATATGATTGATATGACGAACATTAACCACTTGGAAATCTAGAATTTAAAAAACTTCCGACACAAACTCAAATAGAAATATTATCTAAGTCATTAAAAGAGTCTATGTTCAAAAATAGATACCTCACTAATAAAGTAGAAAAATTAATAACATCTTTGTTTGAGAAACAATATTAATCATCATAAGAAATAGAAAATAAACTGGAACAAAGAATTCTCCTAATTTAATAATAAATTCAGGTAACACCATTTTCGTTTTAACAGAATTAATCAGATCCTATGGAAATAGAAAATGAAGTCTCAAATTAAAATAAACAGTAAACATTAATTTAAAATAAGTAGTAAATTTAAATTAAATAAGTGTTACAAGAATAATAGTTTAAAAGAAGAATAAAATGTTACGAGTGCAATAAATAACACCAATAAAAATACTGTTACTAACTAAGCGAAATTTAAAGAAAGAATAAATAAGATATTTTTAAAAAACTATTTAGTATATATCCAATTTAAAAAGGAACAATTTATAAAAAAAATTTCTTTAATTCTAATCTTAATCCTTGGAGAAATAATTAGGAACATAACATGCAAAACTAAAACTATTCAGAATATTAAAGGATAGTGCACTAATGAAGTGCTATATCGCCTAACTAATCTTAGTAAAAATTCATGACAAAATAAAAGAGACAAGCTGATAGAATAGGCCAGATGGCTGAATACTAAGGCTTTAACAAAGTTTTTCAACTTTAACTTTTAACTTTTATGAGGGAAAAGGGTTTAACAATAAAGGAGGATATATATTATACTTCATCATTATGAAGATATCCTTACAATTGCTAGAAAATTCATACGTCTATAATTTTAAAGCATGATTCAATAAAGAGATTGATCTATAGTTCTTCAGGTTCATCTATCCTCCTTTTTTGTAAATTAATATTATGTATTGTTGTTTCATCTCCTTAGGTATTACTCCCTCTTAAATCATCTTAGCTATCATTTTGCAAGTTACTTCTATTAATTTTTCCCAACAGCTAAAATTGTTCCTACTTAAATTTCATCAGGTCCTGCTGCTTTTAATTTCGCCAATTAATTAATGTTTTCTCAAATTTCATATTCGTTTACCACTATTTGTCTCTTATTTAAGAATTTAGTTGGTATCATATTATCGCAATTTTCATATAACTGCTATCATTCGTTCCTGAAAGTCTTAACATCTTCTTTTGATAAGGATATTCACTAATTATTTTTTCTATTAAGTAGGTTTTTTAGTTTCTTCTATATTTCTGTCAGGTTTATCTTTATTTATATTGTCCATAAATAGGTTAAGTTAGTTTTTTTTTTTCTTGATTAAATGTATTTTTGTCTTACTCTTTGGTATTTTCTATATTTCTCTTTTTGTTAATTTTCATTTATTTCTTCGTTGTTCTTTATCCTTTATTTTAATTGTTTGCTGCATTTTCTGAAAATTTTTAATAAAGCTGCGGTTAAATACTTACTAATGTAAGATGTAGAAATTTTTACTAAGCTAGAAATTTTATTTCAAGTATTTAAAAAGCTACCAAAAATTCGTTTAAAGAAAGAATCTTAAAAAATTGATCAATAACCCATAAGATGCAAGAAATGTTTTTAAAATACTTAAAAGAAATAAGAGATTATTAAACTTGATTAGAAATGCTAAGTACGTTTAAAATATAAAGAAACAGAGGCTAATTGAGCTAGTAGGAATAAAACTTAAAATTAATTTAATTTAGATTAAAGTTCAATAAGGATTAGCTTTAATAAAGATTAAAGACTAAACTTTCAAATATAAAGTTAAATTTAAATTAATATAGATAATTTATTATCAATTTGCTTAGTTTTTAAAGATTATATTTTAAGCGTAGTTTACTTAATTTATTTTCTATACTCCAACTAAAATAGTGAATTAATAAAGACTAATTTTTCTTCTTCGTATTTTCTTTCATATAATAATTTCCATTAGAACTTTATTTAAATTATTAATTAAAATATTAAAGAAGGTATAAATATTAATATCATTAATATAAAATATCCTTCGTATATAATTTTCAGTATTGCGAATAGTTCTTCAAATTTTCTTTAGAAATTTAAACTAGCTTATACTGAAATAATTATTTCAATTTCGGAAACTCCAAACATTTAATCTTTATTTTCTTATAAATAGTGGCTTTTAAATACTCAATGCTATTTTTCCAGATTTATAATTAAACTTTATTCTCTTTTAAAGTTTTTGCTTAGTTTCATTAAACCTATTAATAATGATTCTCTCAGATAAACTTTTTTGTTTCTTAATCTGAAAATTTATATAAAAAGTATCTTATATTACATGTTTAATGACTTTCCCTTGCAAATTATAATAAAATTAATTTTTCTTATTTCTTCTTTGTACTTAGTTAAAGCATGCCTCAATTATAACTCCTTAATATATATTATTTTTATCTTTATATTACTAAGTTATTCATTCTATAGTAAACTCTTTTTCTTATAAATAAAATTTTAAATTTATAAAGATTATGCTTTATATCTCCTAAATCAAAATTGCTGAAGAGACTGAATTCTATAAAGAACTAATTAGAACTAATTAAACATTTAGGTAGTTAATAAAAATAAATATAAGAAATACCAAATATAGAAATCTAAAGTTTCTTAATAAATCATTTTAATCATATAGAGTGATTATGAATTTATTGTTTATTATTAATACTTAAATATCTTTTAGTATATTGCCTTTAAGTTCCTTAGGGAAATAATTTTAAATTAATTCTTCATACTTCATATCAATTATTATAACTTTAACTCATTCATTTATAATTAAAATTTATTAATTTTCATTATAGCTAAGCCTGACTTAAGAGGCAAGTAGTTATTTTCTTTTATTATAATAGTGGTTGTGGAAGAATTAATCCTTTGTTTTCAGTGATAATATATTTATAAAGCTTGCTAAGATTATTATTGCTACTATTATTTTAACTATTAAAAATCATTATATTTCTTATTATTATGCAATTCTTTGCTTTTCTCATTTTTGAGTTTAATGAGAAATAAAAACTCCAAGATAAAAGTAAAGAGAAGATAAGTGTTAGTCTATATCTTATAAATATGAAGATCTTTAAAGGAGCTAATATATTCTTACTAACATCAGAGCTTATTTAAAGAAACGAAAGCTACAGGAAGGCATTAGAGAAATAAATAAAGATGAAGCAATAAAAGGTTCATAATATAAATATTGCTTACACAATCTATGATAATTGTTTACAACATTTGTATGTATGCAACGATAAACAAGATAGAAGTTAATAATTAAAATACTAATAAACAAGAGATAAATAGAGAAATGATAATATTCAAATTATAAGCTATAAACTATTATACTAAAATATTTATTTCTTAGCAACCAACTTTAATTATAATAAGAGGGCTATATAGGTTATTATTTAATTTAACTATACAGTTAGATTAATATAATTTCAGCTAATATTATGCTTTAACTACAAAGAATACAATTTTAGGAAATAATAAAACTAAGATAAAGTTTAAACCTTTAATTATTATGTAGAAAAATGATAAATATTTAAACTTTTAATTATCATTCTTTTCTATTTTAGTTGAGTAAGTTTATTATTATTTGTTAATTAATTTATAATTAATTATTTACAGAACTTTTATATTTTCCTGTACATAAACTAACTATAATTTAGTTAAAATCTTTTTTAAGAATTTAATCATTTAGTTCTTAAACTTTGCCTATAACCTAGATCAATATTATTCTAAATTATAGAGAGTTTAATAATTTTTTATTTGATGTCTTATAAAATTAGATATAAGCAAAATAGCAATTTAAATAACTAGAAATGTAAATAAATAATCCTTATTTATTAAATATATCCTATACTTTAAATTAGTTACTAAAGTAAATAAAAGAAAACTAAGTAGTAGTTAAATGATTATGCTTTATTAACTTATAGTTATGTAGTTAGATTGTTTTTATATATTTATTAGTTTCTTATTTATAATTATTAACTAAACTTAATTTTATATTTTTAGTACTATATAAAAAAGCCTCCACGCGGGCTCGAACCACGGACCTTTCGCTTACTAAGCGAATGCTCTGCCAACTGAGCCATAGAGGCTGCTAATTTATAAAGCATAATAATTATTTAAACTAAACATTGATATCTAAATTAACAACTAGATAGCTTTTAAATTTTATATTGTTTTACTACATAAAAAGCTTAAAATAATCTTAACTATTTATATCTATTTAATGAAAACTAAATAGTTATAACTTAAGAACATTTCTAAAATAGTTTATTTGGTAGAAAGATACTTATCTATATCCCTTTATAAAGCTATAAATTAATAATTAAATTACATTAAGTTATCTACTTAAACAAATATAAATTTACTAATTAGCTATTTCTAAAATTTTAAAGGTATTATTACATTTAAATAAAGATAATTACTATTATTAACTAAGTTTATATTAATACATATTATAATAATTAATATAAGCTAATATAATTATTTAATAGTTATGTGAATATATTATTTAATTGCGGGTATCTAACAAATGTTTAAGCCAGATAAATAAACTATCTTATATATCAAGAATTATTAATATACTCTCCATTTTATCTTTATTAACCTTAGTTATCTACTTTTGATTTGAGATAAAATAATTTATATTAGCTAATTTTTTCCTTTTGAGTATGTAATAAAATAAATAATTTTTTTAAAGAAATTTATTTTTTTTTGAGAAAGATTTAAATAGAATATTTTTCCTAAAGAAACATAAAGATGCTCTAGTAAATATAATTCTAACTTCTCTTAAGTAAATGCAATAAAAAGCTAAGTTAATTAAATATCTAAAAACTAGCATCAAAGATAATTCATAAAATTAGAAATAAATCTGAAATTCCATTACTAATACACTTTCATTTTACTTTCTAAATAGAAGGAATTCTAAATGATCGAAATACCACTACAAGAATTATTGATTCGCATTTAATTTAATAAATAAGTTACTAATTAAGATTATTATTAAGTGTTTTCATAATTTAGCTTATTTATTTTACATTTAGTTAAATAATAATAATATTAAGGAAAGTTTAATTATAATTTATAAATGAACCATTCTAGCCTTACCTAATACTTCTGTTGTACATGTTATCATAAATAGTTTGGTTTTAGTACAAAAGCTTAGTATTAGATTTAATTTTAATCTAAGCATCTTAATAAATGTAGGTATTTTAAATAATTCCTTATATGATTTATTAAGCATTTTCCTTATATACTTATATTTATAGATTGTAATTATATAGCTTTAATGAGCTAGAGGTCTAACAAAATATAGATAAATAGATTAAATAAATATTTATTTAGCATTTGAAGAAAATGGTTGATAATTAAATAAAGTAACTAGGTATAGGTTTCTTCTTAATATAAGTAAGAGTATAAAACTATTTATTGCTTGATAGTTATGCTATTTAAGATTTAATGCTTTTTATTTAGTTAATTTATATTTGGCAATCAATTAAGGTTAGATATGATTTAGATGAATAGCCTATTAAATTATTAAATGTCATAACTATTATTAGTTTCCTACCTATTTAAGTGACACTAAAATTACATTTTTTAATATTGTCTATCATTTTTTGCTCCTTCGTCACTTGTAATTTGTATTAGTTAACTGAATCTGAATGGAAATGATGTTGAATAAATAAATAATAGTTGACTCTTATAGAATGAATATGATAGTATGGTAAAATAAATAGGTATAATTATTAAACAAATAAGCTGAACATATTAAAATGTAATAGCTATATAAATAATATTTATGGTTATGAATCTAGAAGATATAAAGTATCATTGTATTATTAATATGCTTAATATCTCTAGCCTTATACTTATTTCATTATCTTATTACTAAGTATACCTTAACTTACAAATAATAACGAGTAAATTAGTTTATTTATAAAGAGTCAAAGCATGGTTAATAGTTAGTTTCATATATATCATTTTATTTCTTTGGTAGTAAAGAGAGTCAATAAAATCTCAGTGGATAGAACTAAATAATTCAGTTATAGATTTGTTTGATACATCTGAAAATAATGAATTAGTTAAATCTAAACTAACTAGAATTTTACACTCCCTTAACTTTTATTTTAAGCAAGAATGTTTTATTCTTCAATTTATATAATTTCAGTCTTCAATAAATGATTCTTTCTTTTTATCTTCACTAATTCTTTTAATTATACTATACAAAATAGGATAATTAGACCTAATTAATTTTTTCGTCAAGCATAGAGATTCCATTAATATAAATCAAATATAAAATTTACCAAAGTCAGAGGATTATTTAATACTGGAAATTCTTTGAAAAATTTAAGCAAATTAATTTATATTCCTTTGAGAACACAGCAAACCAGAGAAAAATAAATTAAGGGCGTAAAATATTTAATTAAAAAGGAAAATAACTAGCAGCATTACTTAAAAATTATAATACACTAAGCTGAAAAAGATAGAATCAAGAATATTAAGAAATCAAAATATTTAATTCTCTAGTTTATCCAAAATCTAAAACGAAAAGTGAAAGTTCCGGAAAAGGTACAAATTTCATATTCTGGCAAAAAGATATTTAAAAGTAAAATAGAAACTTATCATCTAAAATCATATAGAAATTAAGAGAAATAATTTATTTTCAAATCTAAGTTAAGAAAGTTTATAAGTATCCCATATAATTAATTAATATAAACGAGCTGCTTGTATACAAATTCAAAGTATAGATAATTATTAATTCTACAAACTATTTTCTTAATTCATCAAATACTTTAATAAAGAAATTAATTTTAGGAAGACTTATTAAACTAATTTCAAATTAAAGCATTATTATTCCTTACTAAAATTAGATAAATATTGCATTCGAAAGAAATCATGTAGAATGCTATAAAATGATGCTGAAAGTGTTAAGCTTATTTAAAAATAAATAAACAATTATTTGAAATAATAAAATCCTAGTATTTTGAATTATTAATAATTAAATGTTTGCATTATATAGAGCAAAGTGCATATCCATTATATTAGTTTGTCTATATCGTTTATTCTTTATTTGCCACTATAGCGTATGACTATTTAATTTTTATTTTAGTTACTTTTGACTATGTAAATATCTTATAATTGTATAGTAGAAACATAATTGAATACAATTTAAAGGATTATAGCTATTATTAAAGTCATAGGAGTTTATACAAGATTATATAGTTTTATTCATTTATTTAGAAAATTAGTTAAAGGCTATTAAATATTAATTATGATGCAACTCATTAAAATGTCTGATGCTATTTTGCTCTTTTTAAACCTTATTTATGTAAGTTAATCTTACGGTGTTCTAAATTTCGCTATTTGCTACTCATCAGAAACTTAGAGTGTAATAAGTTACATTCATTAAGAACTGTAGAAATATTCTTAGACTTAAGATGAAAATTAAATTCTTATATAGCATGAGATACTCAAAATAAGTGGCTTTCATGATATACAAAGATTAGAAACAAAAAGCTTTTCAAGGAGTTCTTTCATAATAGATTTTTTAGGTTAAAGCTAGTTCTCTTAGTTGCTATATGAATAAACAAAGCAAAAGAAGCTTCATTATATAAAGTGCTCAAGAAAAGAAGAATTTAGTAGTATTATTCTAAATGAAGTTCCTTATATCTATCCATCATATGAAAGTGAAGGAAGATTCTTAAATTAATTTTTGAAATATTATGATTTCTAGAACGTAATGACAATTTAGCAAAACTAAAAGGAATATTACTAACCCATTAAATATCTAGACTAGTCTCGCATAAAATATAGCATCACTATTCAAGACAAAATTAGTGATAATTTAGCATCTTTGCTAATGTCAGCTGGCACAACTATTTTCATTCTTTCGGTAAATAAAACTCTAACCCTTTAGATACTTCAAGTTGCTTAAGAAATAAAATTATAACAGTAAAATTTTGCGTTAATCTTTGGCTTGCAAAGAAGTTTAATAATGAAATAAAACTAAAATAGTAGAAATAAAAATCTTCGAAAATGGTCTTCTAGGAATTCAGTCCTTTAAATAGATTGACAAGATGAGAATTATATATATTGGCATTACTTTAAACTTTATATAGAGAAATTAGCTAATTTCATATAGCAATAAAAGGAAAACAATATTGATATTAGTATTCAATAGTTAAACTAAAAGTACTAAGAATAGCTAATTCTTAACTTAGAGATTATAAATAGGGAAGCTTCTCTTAATATAATAACTCATAATCTCTCTCAGGCCTATACTTTTCAATCCACTTCTTCGCCTGTTTGGCCTGGATCGTCGTAAAATCCTCCTCAGAACAAAATTATTGTTTCTTTCTCCTATGAAATGAGTTTGCTGACTACTAAAGGTGAGCTTAATCCTGTAAACTGAGCTGTATAAGATACCATAAGATGCGGAGCAGAAGATGCAAATAGACGAAAGGGATTACTTGATAATTATGAATTCAAAGCTTTTGGAGTAGATTATGGATAAAGTTGGCTCGATAGAGAATTTTAAATGGAGCATCTAATTCCATATATTGATAAATTAGGAGTAGCTCACTGTGTCAAATTCGCAGATTCTATGAAACCTACTTCCGATCTTTTGAACGAATACGGAGTACAAATTCCTTTTCTTTCGGTAAATTAAGATTCTTCAGATGCAGATTTTAAGTGATAAGTATTCAATTATGCTAATTACAAAGAATTTGGAAATACAATCCTAAAGTTTATATAAAGAAATAAATGGAAATAAATAGGAATCTATGTAGAAAATATTTCAGAATATAAAGCTATTGCAAACTACATTATAGACAGTGTTTACTCTTATGATATTCATATCATTAGCAATCTTAATTTAAGAATTATTCCTTGGTTTTTAAGTGGGACCACAGAAGAAAGAACTATTAAGTATTAGCCTATAATTTAAGATATTCTGGCTAAATAAATAAGAATTATAATTCTGTTTGCTTGGGTGGAAACTTAAGTAGAGTTTGGAGTATAACTTTATGACGCAGGAGGAAGATAAGGAGATTTTATTTTTGTAGGACACAACTCAGGTAACTATATTGTTCAAAATGAGCATGCTTTGAAGTTTGGAGTAGAAAAATTAAAAAAATTATACGTAGGAAGTTGAATTTTCACTCATCCTATAGCATGATAATCAGAAATTGGACAAGATTTGCATGAATACTACAAATAATGTGCAACGAGCTATATTCCAGACTGGTAATGCTATTTCTGAGATGAAGCTTATATAATAGCACATGCTTTAAAGGAGTTAATAAATAGCGGTTAGAATTTCAACGATCCTCATATTATGCTTAACTAAATAAAGAAAATAGATTTTATAGGATGTAGTGGTAGAGTTTAATTCAATAGCTAAAACTTTAGAGCATATGCTTTATTTCTATTTAGAACTTTAAAAGAAGTTGATAATGCTTAATATGATTTCGTTTATAACGGAAAATTCTGTCCAGGCTGTGCTATTGTCTGAGATTTCAAAACTATCATGGTAGTATTTAAGTACCTTTAGATAGTTTTAGTAAATATGAAGACTGCTCTTTCACAAATAGACATGTTTAAGATTATACAAGAAGTATTAAGATAAAAATAATAGTATTTCTAATATTAAGCATTATAAGCATAGCTACTTTTATTTTAGGAATAAGAATATGAAAATAAAAAAGAGTAAAGAAATTAGTAAAGCAAAAGCCTCAAACATTTTAAGATGATTTATACTATGCTATTATTATTATCAAATTTATCTAGTAAATCGCAATAGGACCTGATTTAGAAATCCTAAGCTAATTAGGTGATAAATTTATTCAAATCTTTGTTTTTGAAGTAAAAGGAAGAAACACTTTTTGGATTTTATTTTATTTGAGTTTCGGTATAGAAGCAATTTTTATAATAGCTCTTATTTTCTTTCTTTAAAGAATTGAATTAAGATGCAAGAAATATTTAAAAATAAAGCAAATTGGCTCATTTCTTTTTTCTTTACTACCTTATGTTGGAGACTTACTATTACTTCCTTCCTTTTTTGTTTTAACCAAAATTTACTAATGGGAGCAAGGTTTGGATAGAAATTTAGATTAACAAATAGATTTTAAAGAAACCTTTCTAATAAGTGACTGCCATTCAAGCTGTGGGACTTCTAAGTATATAGCTTAAATTAGCATATCTTTATGCTTACTATTAATAACGATACCAATTTCGATCTTATCAAAACCTCACTTTTAAGATATGAAATATCCTTATTTACACATAAAAATGAAGCCTAAAGCAATAATGGTAGAATACTTAATGCAGCTTTTATTAATTTTCATTTAAAGAATAATAAAGGAAGACAATGAGTTTGAGTATGGAATAGTCAGCATTCTTATTTTACTAATCTATATAATATTTTTCTACCTCCAATGGCCTTACAATTATGACAGAATTAACTGCTATTAGTTCTATTTGCTAATTGCTAATCTTAACTTGTATATTTTCACTACAGCTGCCATTGCAGAAAAAACCCATAGTGCTATTATGCTTATTACTCTCCTGCTATTATAAATAGCTACTTTTACTATTTTCTATTTCCATCAGAAGAAATATACTAAATTTCTGTTAAGAACTAAAATAGACACTATTTCGTTATTTAGATTTGCATTCTAGTTTGGGTCTAAAATTTAGATGATACACTAGCATTTGAACCAACAAAGACAAAGAATTCAGTAACTTTGAAATGAAGAATAAAAAGGATAAATATCTCTAGTCAACTTAAGTCTAGAAAAGAAAAGTGTTTCTGAATAGCAAGAATAACTTTAACAAAGTGCATCAAAAGTTTTGATCAAAGCGAAAGAAATGTAAAATAAACTGAGCAAAACAAAGCAGATGCAAATATTTGAGCCTTAAAAATATAAGGCTAAAAGCGATGCTTAGCATTTTGTAAGTAAATTTTACTAAATAAAAATAAATGTTCTGAAATTAGTATTTCATACAATTAAGTTTCAAGTGAAAAAAGTCAAAACATAACTAAGTTATCGTAAGGTTTTATATAGAATCAAATCTTCAGCCTTAAATTATAAAAGTTAAAGCAAAGATGATATAGAAGTTGAGGGACTAGAGAACTAACAAAGCATTTGATTAATAAATTTACTTTAAATGGAGAATGAAATTATAAAGCTTACTTGCTTCTTCCTAATTATTTCTATAATTTTATCTTCCTTTTTAATAATTGATTACTATATATAATAAAGCGGAAAGTTTCTCTCAAAAAGCCCAGTTAAAAAAGATTCATATCAGTCAGAATATAATAGCAAAATATACTTAAAGAATATAAATTATGCAAGAGAAAAGTCTTAAACCTTTAAGATACGTCAAAAAAAGAAGGAAAAATTGCATGCTTGATTTCTATAAATTAAGAATTAAAAAATTAAAATTTGTTTTCAGCAAATATGAGAATCAAACAGTTAGAAGCAAAGTTTAATTATTTTGCAGAGTTAACGGATAGTATATTTCTTTAAAATATAACAATGAATGATCCTAATATCAGCCAGAAAAAATTTCTTTATATAAGAGAAAAAAGTATTACTGATATTAAAGTAGAGTTAGTCGTACTGTAAGATATTGAAGATATTTGAAATGAAAATGATAGCAAGAAAATTAAATGTTATGCCAATCGTTTAATAATCGATATTGTACTCCAAATGGATATTTTATACAAAGAAAATGTATAGAGGGAATTAAATTTGAGAGATATATAATTTGAGCAATAAAGAAGGAGTGAATAATACTAGGCAGTAAACTTAACCGAAGCGATATCCCAATAATAAAAAGGATGAGTTAGCATGAATAAATTTGTCCTTAAGGAAAGCAATCCAGACTAAGTCTGGAAATTCAAGATCTGACAAAATAATTTAACTTCATTATAGTTATGAAACTATTAGAGGTGAAATAACTATAATTCACTATTATTATTTTTAAAATATAATAAAAGCTAGCATCAAAGTTATGGGTATAATTGGTATCTTATGTGAAGAGTAAATAATTTATTAAATAGTACTTACAAGATAATTAATAGTAACATTTGCCTCTTAAATTTAGCAAGCTTTAATAAATAGTTTTATAGCAATAACTAATCATCTACGATTATTTTGCTTCAAAATAACTAGCTATTTTTTGAGTATAAGAGCATATATCGATAATTATTTATATTTATCCTATTTTTGAAGTATAAAAGCTTTTATTATTAATAGTTTAAAAAGTATTTTAGAGCAATAGATTGCTATACTCTACTAAGCAAATTAATTAAAAATAAACTTAGTTTAATTCTTTTTAATTATAATATTAGTAAAATAGTTCGAAATTATCATGCTTTAAATAATAGGTGGTTGAAATATGAAATTCAGATATAAGTTAATAATAAAGAACTTTTAGTTAATTCTATAAAATGAACATTTAAGGTATATTTAGATATTAATAATTAAAATAGAATGCTTATTTAAAACTTGCTTTTATATAAGAAGAAATAAATTCTTACTAGTTACTCTTATGATTATATAAAACTCTTTTATATTTACTTATAACTCATTTCTTTATCCTGTAATATTGAGTTATTCCAAAAATAATTAAATAACAC